>JASANG010000694.1:0-273966 GCA_030248215.1 Enoplolaimus lenunculus | reverse complement strand
AAGCTTATATTTTGCGAATATGTGAATGATAGAGACTCGTGATAAATCTGTGCGTGTTTTAATAATTTTTTCGGTCATTTCTTGAATCATTAGCCATGCAAATATGAAAATAGACACTTTTTATTTAAATCGTAGTAGGTGCCTAGATTTCACATTCGCGTGGGTTTTTTATAAACCTAGATTTACATTTAAACTCAAAGTTTACGCGTAAAGTATAGATATCAGTTTTGATTTACTGCTCGATGTATTATTGGTAGCACCAAGTTGAGCACTGAAATGTCCAAAATTCGGTTTAGAATATTTGAAGAAATTTTGACGTGCAAAATCAACACCATTAATTTAATAAGGTTCCCAATACCTAATAAATAAAAATGAAATTACGAAAGCGCGACTTTTGTGATTGTGAAAATGTAGTTTTTAATTTTCATGGAAATATAGCTTAACAGTTCTAAAACAATTATAACGTGAGTATATATGACTTTAAATTTGAATATTTTCGCACTTAAGGTAAATTTACATCAAATTTCTTCCTAAAGCTTAGTAACTAGAATGAAAAGTGCCCCGATGTGGCCATAGAAAACGATATGTTTCGGTTAGTAAAATTTTTAGTTCAATACCGCTAGTATTACAATTTCCATGCATGCGTATAAAGTTTTAAAACTAGATTAATTTGATGCCAATCAGCGTCCTCCCGAAACACGACACAACAATACTATAGAATTAATAAAAGTTAAATCATTGAGTTTGATTGACTGCGTAACGGAAACATATCCGCAACTTTTTCGGAGAAAAGTCACAATAGATAGTAAAGTGTCCCGACGAGGCTATAGAAAACGATAACGCATCAAGTTTTGGAGCTGTATAAATTTTGTACCGTACAGTGCCCTCTCCATACTTGGCTAAACGGTACCCAGATTTTAAACTTTTAAAACATTAAAATATTTGAGTGAGTACGTAGCGAAACAATATTTGCAACTTTGCTGACGAAATCTGCGTTGTATTCCAATGACGGCCAATGTAAAGATCAGGGGCGGAACGTTTTTCTGCGGGACTAGAATAGAATAAGCTTAAGGTTTAGATTAATTTTTTGCTTGGCTTAGGCTTAGGATTATGCTCATTCTTACGCTTAGGTTTAGGCTTAGGAATATGCTCATGCTAACGCTTATGCTTAGGCTTAGGATTAGGAATATGCTTATAATACTGATCCGCTCCTGTTCTTTACATTGAGCCAATTGACGAACAAACACGTTTTTAATATTGGGTCACCAGCATTTTACGCTTAATTTCTACTTATATACTCTTTTTTAAAACCCAAAATTTTTCTGCATATATTCGAAACTTCAGTTTACTAAGTGCAAGAAACTAATGTCACGAGTGCGTACTCAAATTTTTTTACATCAACCATAATTCGTCATTTATATTCTAGTATTTATTTCTTGTTTTAATATTTCTAAACAGTGGATCACATGTCTATTGTGACTTTTCTCCGAAAAAGTTGCGGATAAGTTTCCGTTACGCAGTCAATCAAACCTCAATGATTTAACTTTTATTAATTCTTATAGTATTGTTGTGTCGTGTTTCGGGAGGACGCTGATTGGCATCAAATTAATCTAGTTTTAAAACTTTATACGCATGCATGGAAATTGTAATACTAGCGGTATTGAACTAAAAATCTTACTACCGAAACATATCGTTTTCTATGGCCACATCGGGGCACTTTTCATTCTAGTTTGATTATGTTGTTTTTGTTTTGTTGTAACTTGTATTGTTTTTTTTTTTTTTTTTTTTTTTCTGCATCCTTCTGATTTTTATAATTTTTTTTTTTTTTTTTTTATATTAATTAGCGGCTTTGCATAATTTAAGTTATATATTTTATTTGTTTTAGTATTTATTTGTATTTTTTATTAGTTTTGTTAGTATTTTAATTTCAACGGTGGGAATGTTGCAGTTTTGAATGTTTAAATGTTGAACTTTTTAGCAATGGTTGTATTTAGGGAATTCCTACGTTTAGTTCTTATTAGCGCAACCTAGAATTATATTTGTTAAGTTTTTATACGAACAGTAATTCAAATGACAAAACGGCTATATTGTTTTCTGAAAGGATTCGTATAACTACCTTGTACCTCAAACATTTAAAAACATGTCCTGACGCTTCAAGATAAGGGCGGTGAAGACAGTAAAAAAGCGGATGGCACAGACATACATATTTTAACTAGAATGAAAAGTGCCCCGATGTGGCCATAGAAAACGATATGTTTCGGTTAGTAAAATTTTTAGTTCAATACCGCTAGTATTACAATTTCCATGCATGCGTATAAAGTTTTAAAACTAGATTAATTTGATGCCAATCAGCGTCCTCCCGAAACACGACACAACAATACTATAGAATTAATAAAAGTTAAATCATTGAGTTTGATTGACTGCGTAACGGAAACATATCCGCAACTTTCTCTGACAGCGGCCAAATAGACATGTGATCCACTGTTTTGAAATATTAAAACAAGAAATAAATACTAGAATATAAATGACGAATTATGGTTGATGTAAAAAAATTTGAGTACACACTCGTGACATTAGTTTCTTGCACTTAGTAAACTGAAGTTTCGAATATATGCAGAAAAATTTTGGGTTTTAAAAAGGGTATATAAGTAGAAATTAAGCGTAAAATGCTGGTGGCCCAATATTAAAAACGTGTTTGTTCGTCAATTGGCTCAATGTAAAGAACAGAAGCGGATCAGTATTATAAGCATATTCCTAATCCTAAGCCTAAGCATAAGCGTTAGCAAGAGCATATTCCTAAGCCTAAACCTAAGCGTAAGAATGAGCATAATCCTAAGCCTAAGCCCAGCAAAAAATCTAAACCTTAAGCGTATTCTATTCTAGTCCCGCAGAAAAACGTTCCGCCCCTGATCTTTACACTGGCCGTCATTGGAATACAACGCAGATTTCGTCAGCAAAGTTGCAAATATTGTTTCGCTACGTACTCACTCAAATATTTTAATGTTTTAAAAGTTTAAAATCTGGGTACCGTTTAGCCAAGTATGGAGAGGGCACTGTACGGTACAAAATTTATACAGCTCCAAAACTTGATGCGTTATCGTTTTCTATAGCCTCGTCGGGACACTTTACTATCTATTGTGACTTTTCTCCGGAAAAGTTGCGGATATGTTTCCGTTACGCAGTCAATCAAACTCAATGATTTAACTTTTATTAATTCTATAGTATTGTTGTGTCGTGTTTCGGGAGGACGCTGATTGGCATCAAATTAATCTAGTTTTAAAACTTTATACGCATGCATGGAAATTGTAATACTAGCGGTATTGAACTAAAAATTTTACTAACCGAAACATATCGTTTTCTATGGCCACATCGGGGCACTTTTCATTCTAGTTACTAAGCTTTAGGAAGAAATTTGATGTAAATTTACCTTAAGTGCGAAAATATTCAAATTTAAAGTCATATATACTCACGTTATAATTGTTTTAGAACTGTTAAACTATATTTCCATGAAAATTAAAAACTACATTTTCACAATCACAAAAGTCGCGCTTTCGTAATTTCATTTTTATTTATTAGGTATTGGGAACCTTATTAAATTAATGGTGTTGATTTTGCACGTCAAAATTTCTTCAAATATTCTAAACCGAATTTTGGACATTTCAGTGCTCAACTTGGTGCTACCAATAATACATCGAGCAGTAAATCAAAACTGATATCTATACTTTACGCGTAAACTTTGAGTTTAAATGTAAATCTAGGTTTAGAAAAAACCCACGCGAATGTAAAATCTAGGCACCTACTACGAATTAAATAAAAAGTGTCTCTCATACCACTGGCGGATGCAATGGGTGCCACTCCGGCCTGAACCGCCACAACTTGAATCAAGAGAAAGGTTTTGCATTAAGATTCAGCATTAAATTAGCGTTCGACTTCGCTCTCGTCTTTTTTGCAGTATTACACGTTGAGCGACCGATCCTTTTCAAATTCCTGCATCCACCATGGCGTCACACAGATCTCGACGAGCCGAGTTCAACGGTACTATTTTCATATTTGCATGGCTAATGATTCAAGAAATGACCGAAAAAATTATTAAAACACGCACAGATTTATCAAGAGTCTCTATCATTCACATATTCGCAAAATATAAGCTTTACTAATGTTATTCGTTGCACAAATTTGGAGAAGGTTTGTATGTTTTATATAATAATATGTTAAACTTTAAGGGACCACCATTTTGAATGAAAAGCTTTGCAGCCATAAGGTTCTAGCTCGTAAATAAACAGTTTTCGACAACTTGAGGTTACGTCTACGTTTTCAAAAACGCACCTTGGCAAAAAATACACATAAAAAACTAGCTATGTTACTAATTTGTAATCATATATAAGCTAATGTTTTTCGTAATTGTCCACTTAACATGTTTCGCATATATACGTACTAAACAATAGTATTTTCGTTAAATAAATAGCTTAACGTATACGGTTGAGATAACTTATGTAGCACATAAAAAATTGCATTGTTACAATCTTTTAGTCATCTCTGAATCGTTAATGAATATGAGTGTAGTTGTTTTTTTTGTTTTTTGGTTACGTATTCTGTAAAACACCTTGCGACAAACTAGAATGAAAAGTGCCCCGATGTGGCCATAGAAAACGATATGTTTCGGTTAGTAAAATTTTTAGTTCAATACCGCTAGTATTACAATTTCCATGCATGCGTATAAAGTTTTAAAACTAGATTAATTTGATGCCAATCAGCGTCCTCCCGAAACACGACACAACAATACTATAGAATTAATAAAAGTTAAATCATTGAGTTTGATTGACTGCGTAACGGAAACATATCCGCAACTTTCTCTGACAGCGGCCAAATAGACATGTAATCCACTGTTTTGAAATATTAAAACAAGAAATAAATACTAGAATATAAATGACGAATTATGGTTGATGTAAAAAAATTTGAGTACACACTCATGACATTAGTTTCTTGCACTTAGTAAACTGAAGTTTCGAATATATGCAGAAAAATTTTGGGTTTTAAAAAGGGTATATAAGTAGAAATTAAGCGTAAAATGCTGGTGGCCCAATATTAAAAACGTGTTTGTTCGTCAATTGGCTCAATGTAAAGAACAGAAGCGGATCAGTATTATAAGCATATTCCTAATCCTAAGCCTAAGCATAAGCGTTAGCAAGAGCATATTCCTAAGCCTAAACCTAAGCGTAAGAATGAGCATAATCCTAAGCCTAAGCCCAGCAAAAAATCTAAACCTTAAGCGTATTCTATTCTAGTCCCGCAGAAAAACGTTCCGCCCCTGATCTTTACACTGGCCGTCATTGGAATACAACGCAGATTTCGTCAGCAAAGTTGCAAATATTGTTTCGCTACGTACTCACTCAAATATTTTAATGTTTTAAAAGTTTAAAATCTGGGTACCGTTTAGCCAAGTATGGAGAGGGCACTGTACGGTACAAAATTTATACAGCTCCAAAACTTGATGCGTTATCGTTTTCTATAGCCTCGTCGGGACACTTTACTATCTATTGTGACTTTTCTCCGGAAAAGTTGCGGATATGTTTCCGTTACGCAGTCAATCAAACTCAGTGATTTAACTTTTATTAATTCTATAGTATTGTTGTGTCGTGTTTCGGGAGGACGCTGATTGGCATCAAATTAATCTAGTTTTAAAACTTTATACGCATGCATGGAAATTGTAATACTAGCGGTATTGAACTAAAAATTTTACTAACCGAAACATATCGTTTTCTATGGCCACATCGGGGCACTTTTCATTCTAGTTACTAAGCTTTAGAAAGAATTTGATGTAAATTTACCTTAAGTGCGAAAATATTCAAATTTGAAGTCATATATACTCACGTTATAATTGTTTTAGAACTGTTAAGCTATATTTCCATGAAAATTAAAAACTACATTTTCACAATCACAAAAGTCGCGCTTTCGTAATTTCATTTTTATTTATTAGGTATTGGGAACCTTATTAAATTAATGGTGTTGATTTTGCACGTCAAAATTTCTTCAAATATTCTAAACCGAATTTTGGACATTTCAGTGCTCAACTTGGTGCTACCAATAATACATCGAGCAGTAAATCAAAACTGATATCTATACTTTACGCGTAAACTTTGAGCTTAAATGTAAATCTAGGTTTAGAAAAAACCCACGCGAATGTAAAATCTAGGCAACTATTACGAATTAAATAAAAAGTGTCTCTCATACCACTGGCGGATGCAATGGGTGCCACTCCGGCCTAAACCGCCACAACTTGAATCAAGAGAAAGGTTTTGAATTAAGATTCAGCATTAAATTAGCGTTCGACTTCGCTCTCGTCTTTTTTGCAGTATTACACGTTGAGCGACCGATCCTTTTGAAATTCCTGCATCCACCATGGCGTCACACAGATCTCGACGAGCCGAGTTCAACGGTACTGTTTTCATATTTGCATGGCTAATGATTCAAGAAATGACCGAAAAAATTATTAAAACACGCACAGATTTATCAAGAGTCTCTATCATTCACATATTCGCAAAATATAAGCTTTACTAATGTTATTCGTTGCACAAATTTGGAGAAGGTTTGTATGTTTTATATAATAATATGTTAAACTTTAAGGGACCACCATTTTGAATGAAAAGCTTTGCAGCCATAAGGTTCTAGCTCGTAAATAAACAGTTTTCGACAACTTGAGGTTACGTCTACGTTTTCAAAAACGCACCTTGGCAAAAAATACACATAAAAAACTAGCTATGTTACTAATTTGTAATCATATATAAGCTAATGTTTTTCGTAATTGTCCACTTAACATGTTTCGCATATATACGTACTAAACAATAGTATTTTCGTTAAATAAATAGCTTAACGTATACGGTTGAGATAACTTATGTAGCACATAAAAAATTGCATTGTTACAATCTACGATTCTGTAAAACACCTTGCGACAAGATTTGAATCCAAATACGAAGGCGAAACTTTGCGCTTCCGATTCTTATGAAAACGTTTACGTTTAATACTTCGACAATTTTTTCTTAAATATAGCGCATGAACACCGGTTGCCATGATCTTGAATGACATACGTTTGTATATAAATACCACCAAAACAGAATAGTAGAAATAATAGACTTTTGATAGAAACATAAGAGAGACGTGAACACTTTTGGAAGAAACATATAATAGTGACACTACCGTGTCCCTATGATAATTATTTTTAGTTTTTTATATATTAAATTTTTCATTTTTTGTCGGTACATAGGTTATTGTATAGACGCGGCCAAAAACAACATGGCGTACACGCGATTGGCAGAGGCGGAACCAAAAATTTTCTGCAGACTCCCCTGTACAGGAGTGCAAAGTATCCTACATAGTTTTTGATGTTTTTAAAAGAGAAAACATCTGTGAAGTGTTGCTATTTCGGCCAATGATATTTTATAGAGAGCTAAAATAAAAAAGAAAGCAAGCAGAAGCATTTTTCAAGTGCCCACACGTTTAATCATTAACAGTAGACCGTTGCACACTTCCACTCTCACAGCCTCCTACAGGCTAGCCTGGGGATCAAGGGTGTCGTATATTGAAAACAACGAAGCCAGACGACACAATCCCATAAAAAAGTTTAGCTTGCTTGAATTCGATGCTTGATACGACAAATGGTTCGGCCTTGAGGTACATGGGCCGGGATATGATGACCACAATTGCCCTAGCTCCACACATGCCTCTCAAAAATAAATGCTTCAGTCATTTCAATACCATTTTGGAACGAGTGCTATATCGGGTAATGCAGGAAGGGTTCCGACAATTTCAGTGGTGAAATGATTTTATGCGTGCGTATAAAAAGAAAAAATGTCAAGATATCGCAAAAAATTAACAGTGTTTTTAAAACACGAAAATATTTACATATTTTACATTTTTAAAGAATAATACTTTTTTTATATTTATACAGCAATTTGTTGGGAAAAGCATCAAAATTTTCGTCCCACCTCCGGTTTTACCTGCGTCTACGACTATTCTGGATTAAAATATCCGTATCCATCTACAATATTTACCTCTGGTTGCACCACGATATATGTAGTTGAAGAGCAAAGATTGCGATAACCAATACATTTCATGCATTCTCAAAAACACAGCTCGGCTCTTGCTTGTTTGCATGCTTTTCCGCAGGCCTACAGTGCAGTTTTAAAAAACGAACTGATTGTGAACGCTGAATAGCAAACTTTACCTATATTAAAATAAATATTTCATTTTTTAAAACTATTTTCCTTCCTGGCCTTCAGCAGGAAGCACTAGATGAAGAAACCACAGGAGCTGCAGCCGGAGTCGGAGGCCAACAAAATTTGCCAGAGCCGGAGCTCAATAAAATTTGCTGGAGGCGGTGGTCAATTTTTTTACCCTATAAATTTTCAAGCTACAAACATAGCGTACACAATAAGGACCGTTTCCTGGTATTCAAAACAAAAAGGTACACCTATAAAACGTTCAAAAACATTCATTATCTGTGTTTGATAAAAATTTGCATTGCTTCACCACCAGTTTTTCGTTTTCTCCAGTTTTAGAAAATTTTCAAATATTTTGCAAAGCCTATCAAAAAAACTGGTTGAAGTGTTCTTGGCTCAGGTACACTGATCTTCTTTTTTACAACGCTTGTAGGAGCCGGTATAAATATTTATAAACTTTTACAAAACGCTTACGCATTTTGGCTCACGTATAGAACAGGGTCGGATCGTTTTCCGGCGGGCTGTAAGAGAGTCAGTTTAAGCTTTAGACTAACTTCTTTGCTTACACTGTAAATTCCAGTGAGTTGATTTTAACTCTGTCAGAACGAGTTGAATCACCCAGTCTGAGTTAGGACAATCAGAACTCAGAATTATGAGTTGATTGAACTCATCCTGTGTTAATTTGTATACTCACCAGACATTAAACCAGCTCAGAGTGAGTTAATATTTACTGTTATCAACTCAGAAATAGTCAAAAAATGACTAATTCTCTCTCTGAATTGATTAGTCAACTCATTAGAATTTACAGTGTAGGCTCAGGCTTAGGCTTGGGCTTAGACTTAGACTTAGGCTTAGGCTTTAGGATTAGGAATATGCTTATACTACTGTTCCGGCCCTGTTCAACACATGGGCCCGCATTTTAAAGACTAAATCCTAAAAAGCAGGGCCCGTGACTAGGTCTGACCGCCCCCAAATCTAAAAAGTCTGGGACTTAAAGAGGTGGTACAAGAGTTCTCGCAAACGAAGTGTAACAAGAAGCCAGTCGCAAAATTTTTATAGTATATATTAAAAATCGCAAGAATTACATGATCAGGGTTACACCACAGCAGTAAAAAGCCATTAACATGTCCACATTTTTATTTTGTTTGCATACAATGACTAATGAAGAAGAAAAATCAATAGGCATAGTTGTCAATCAGCGATTATAAAAAGACATAAATTGAAAAGAGAAAATTTGGGTTATTGTCATTTGAAATTGAAACAAGTGTAAAAATTAAAAAATTTAGTAGCACTACTTGCTATTTTTAAAACAGCAAAAGTTGTCAATCAGAACTCAGAATTATGAGTTGATTGAACTCATCCTGAGTTAATTTGTATACTCACCAGACATTAAACCAGCTCAGAGTGAGTTAATATTTACTGTTATCAACTCAGAAATAGTCAAAAAATGACTAATTCTCTCTCTGAATTGATTAGTCAACTCATTAGAATTTACAGTGTAGGCTCAGGCTTAGGCTTGGGCTTAGACTTAGACTTAGGCTTAGGCTTTAGGATTAGGAATATGCTTATACTACTGTTCCGGCCCTGTTCAACACATGGGCCCGCATTTTAAAGACTAAATCCTAAAAAGCAGGGCCCGTGACTAGGTCTGCCGCCCCCAAATCTAAAAAGTCTGGGACTTAAAGAGGTGGTACAAGAGTTCTCGCAAACGAAGTGTAACAAGAAGCCAGTCGCAAAATTTTTATAGTATATATTAAAAATCGCAAGAATTACATGATCAGGGTTACACCACAGCAGTAAAAAGCCATTAACATGTCCACATTTTTATTTTGTTTGCATACAATGACTAATGAAGAAGAAAAATCAATAGGCATAGTTGTCAATCAGCGATTATAAAAAGACATAAATTGAAAAGAGAAAATTTGGGTTATTGTCATTTGAAATTGAAACAAGTGTAAAAATTAAAAAATTTAGTAGCACTACTTGCTATTTTTAAAACAGCAAAAGTTGTCAATCAGAACTCAGAATTATGAGTTGATTGAACTCATCCTGAGTTAATTTGTATACTCACCAGACATTAAACCAGCTCAGAGTGAGTTAATATTTACTGTTATCAACTCAGAAATAGTCAAAAAATGACTAATTCTCTCTCTGAATTGATTAGTCAACTCATTAGAATTTACAGTGTAGGCTCAGGCTTAGGCTTGGGCTTAGACTTAGACTTAGGCTTAGGCTTTAGGATTAGGAATATGCTTATACTACTGTTCCGGCCCTGTTCAACACATGGGCCCGCATTTTAAAGACTAAATCCTAAAAAGCAGGGCCCGTGACTAGGTCTGACCGCCCCCAAATCTAAAAAGTCTGGGACTTAAAGAGGTGGTACAAGAGTTCTCGCAAACGAAGTGTAACAAGAAGCCAGTCGCAAAATTTTTATAGTATATATTAAAAATCGCAAGAATTACATGATCAGGGTTACACCACAGCAATAAAAAGCCATTAACATGTCCACATTTTTATTTTGTTTGCATACAATGACTAATGAAGAAGAAAAATCAATAGGCATAGTTGTCAATCAGCGATTATAAAAAGACATAAATTGAAAAGAGAAAATTTGGGTTATTGTCATTTGAAATTGAAACAAGTGTAAAAATTAAAAAATTTAGTAGCACTACTTGCTATTTTTAAAACAGCAAAAGTTGTCATTTGCCGTTGCAATTTTCC
The DNA here is from genome assembly GCA_030248215.1 of Enoplolaimus lenunculus. Lineage (NCBI taxonomy): Eukaryota > Metazoa > Nematoda > Enoplea > Enoplida > Thoracostomopsidae > Enoplolaimus > Enoplolaimus lenunculus. The sequence goes on along the minus strand of JASANG010000694.1, from coordinate 263,029 downwards.
AAACCGTGTACCCAAATTAATGTGGAAAATGCATTACATATTTGTAAAATCTGAGCCATGACACCAGTTTATTTTTTCTGTATATTTTGGGTGGCGGTTTTCTCTATCATGGTTTATATAAACACTAAACAGAAAAACTTAAGGGGTGGTATATTTTCAGCAATAGACCATGCAGCCAAAACGTGGTAATAAGACACTTCAGTAAAGTTATAGGTGTCATATTCCGTAACTCCGCCGTAAATTCTTTAAAATATTCCACTCTAGATCCAAATCTGTTGTATTGAAAACATGAATTCATAATCATGACAAATCGTCCGAGAAATCTATTAAGCAATAGACAATCATAATTAAAGTTATATCTGAACTTGCCACAATTTGAGTGTTGTTTTTGACATTTGATGTCTTTCAGTGAACGTTGTCATCAATTTTCTTTATGTGGCCTAAGAAAAAGGGTATAAATTGCTCCAGTGGCATTTTGAAGTATTAAATTGAAATTAAAGTTCAAGCTAAATTTCATGATGTTTTTCTGTCAGCACAATCGAAGGATGCAAAGAAAAAATGGCGGATGTATCGAAATTTTAAAGTTTTTGGATGAGTTCTGCAACTTTTATTTCATTTTGAATAATTATAGCGCATTCTAATCGTAAAAATAACATAATTTTTGTTATTTCTATAACGGAAACGGAAATGGAAACGGAAACCGATTTTTGCCGGAACCGGAAACTGATGTCCGGTTTTACACCCTGCTGTTGACAAAAAACAAGCTATCGCTACAGCGTGGATTTTGAGAAATAATTTTGAATATTTGTGCATCGTTTCTGCTATTAAAACAAAAAATACACCAATAGTCCCTTCGAACAGTGTCTTGATATTCTGGAAGTACATTTATGCCCTGTGTACTAGTAACCGTAACGACATTGTATATGCTGTCAAGCAGAATAAAAAAGACCAGTTCTAAATATAACGTCCTCCTAGCAGAATTTCTTTAATTTTTTCATAGATCCTTACCTTAACCTGGACAATTTTTTACACAAGCGCGCGTTAATACGTGGATGCATCATTACAGATTATATGCTTCACTGAAAAATTAGAGTGAGCCGTGAGCCGTCCAGCCAGCCAGAGTTAAAAACGAAGGTTGAACATCGGATTGGAAACCGATTTAAAAAGTTTTACGCAATCCAACATGCTGACGACTGGTGCACTTGCATACAAAATAACAAGAGTTCTAGGCTTAATAGTTAGATGGGCGATTGAGCTCCAAAATTGCGAAATATATCCCCGCAACGTTGAATTATTGTTATTTCTGTATGGGACATTCCGTTCTCATATGTCTATAAATACCTATAATATGTTACAAAGAAATATCAGTGCCGAACACCGCTTCCTTAGCTAGTTACGTTTCACAGAAGTACTGTTGAATCCTGACTCAAGGTTGGGTGCGTGCGATGTTTATAAACTCTAGCAAAATGTTAGCTTTTTAGCAAAAGGTGGTAAATTACTGGGATCCGTTCGATTTACGGTGAGGGTTATCGTTTTGCAAAACTTGTTACATTGCCGTGTTCACTACGCAGTTATTATTTTCTGTTTGGCTTCTATTTGTGAGATGCGTATTTGTGAGATGCGAATGGGCGAAGGCTAAGTAACCGTCATGTTGATGCTACACATTGTTTAAAACACTGCTGCATAGATGTATGGAAAGCAATAAGAATGTAATACATGCGCACATTATCGGTATTTGACGTTGCTGCAATGACCACAGTAGCATGCTTGGCTCGAGCGTAAGAGGGCCTATAAGCATGTGAGACATGTTTGTCTGTGTGTACATATATGTCATGGCTCCAACAGGAACTAAATTTTGCCGGAACAGGAACGGGAACAGGAGTTGAATTTGTTTGCAGGAACAGGAACCGGAATTTGAAATAGTTTTCGTCACCGAATTACTGTTGGACTTTTTAGAAAACTTTCTAAAAATGGCATAAGCGAATTTTCAGCTAGTTCATCATCACATTCTGCAATACATTCCATAAACAGTTTATTACCCAAATTCCAATATTTCAATGATTATTAATAATTTGACACATTACCGTAAAGTTCCCGGTTCCTGCATCTTTGAATGAATGAACAGGAACAGGAACAGGAGTTGAATTTTTACAGGAATTCCGGTTGAACCCTGGACTATATGTATATGCGAAATGCGTTGCACTATACAGTACGCTTTCTGGCGGCATACGGTCGAGGGACGACTTTGTAGAAAATTGGGTCATGTAAGCATGTGAGAAATGCTTGTCTGCGTGTTAATGCAAAATGCATTGCACTATATAGTATGCTTGCCGGCGGCAAACGGTCGACATATATAGTGGGCGATGAAAGCAATTGGAGAGGCGGACTACGTGTCGCAGTGGTAACCGCATCTGTGTGACATGCAGAAGGTTGCTAGTTCGAAACGTCACGCATCCAGCTTTTTAAGTTGCTTAATTGGAAAGGTCTGAAATCAACGGTTCTACCTAGACTGACATTGAGGCCAGCCAAGGATGTGCGGTCTTGGTCTCGGACTCGGTAAGTCGGGATGACGTCAGTTGTTTTTGTGCTGTTTTTATGCGCGATTCATGTTATAACCTGGACAGGCAGGTCACGGTTTGTCCAATGTTGATTCGACGTCAACGTTGAATGGACGGCATAGGGCAAAACCTGTCCCAAGCTGCCCCAGTTATAACGGGAACCCCCCATTAGTAATATTGTTATTAGCAAGTTTGCGGTAATTTTTGTGTTGAGTATTATAAATTCTGTGCAGATGTAACATTTTATTATGCTAGAATGACACAGAAGCACGAAAAAACATTCAAAACTTTTGTTAGAAAATATTTTATTTTTATGCTCAGTAACGGTCAAAAATTGACCCATCCCTGGGGGCCACCAGGATGGCAATGGAATTTGCCGCGCTATGAACACGGTATCCATCCAGTCGAAAATAGGTGGACGGTCAAGGGACGACCTTCGTGAAAATTGGGGCATGTAAGCATGTGAGACGTGCTTGCCCTAGTGCGTATACAATATATAAGCGATGCACATTGTATAGTATGCTTACCGGTGCGTACGGTCGGCATAGTCGATGTAGAAGCAGTTGTAAAGGCGGCCTGCGTTGCGCAGTGGTAACAGCGTCTGCCTGACACGCCGAAGGTCGCTAGTTCGAAACCACCCGTAACCCGCTTTTGGAGTTGTTTAGTAGAAAGTTCTGAAGTCCCGGTGCCTACCCAAACTGACAGAGCCGAGATTCCGATTCCCGGTGTGGTCCGGTCCTTAACTTTGGGCAAAACTCTGAACAGGGGTCGTGCAGACCGTGTTGTTCCAGCATGTAGGTCCCACCGAGATGGGCAGCGCAAACAGCAAGCCCATCGATTCGGGGAGTTGGATTCGCGGTCCGGGACGACCGCCTGCAAAAAAGACGGATGTCGGTATATGTGCACGGTAAGTGTATGTAAAGCAAAAGGTTGTAATGTGCACATATATACTGGTACGTTTATGTGGTTGTTGTAATGACCACACGATGTAGTGGTAGCATGCCTAACCCGAGCGCAAGAGGGCCGATGTCGGATTCCCGGCATGGTCCTTAACTTTGGACAGCACTTTGAACAGTGGTCGTGCAGACCGTGTTGTTCCAACGAACGTAGTGTCTTCATATGCAGCAGCAGTAAAAACAAGAAGAATCGGTATACATGAGTGTAATGTTAGGGTTCTTATAGGCATAAAAACCTAAAAATTCAGTAGTTGACTGTGAGGCGGCGAGCTCGGAGGTAACGCGCTGGACTGAGAATCTGTTAGCCATGGGTCACGATGGGATTGAAACCTGGTAAGAACGTTCCCCATTTTCAGCTGGAAGAACTCAGAACTAAAAACCCCAGTACCCTAGCCTACCCAACTTATGACTATTTGCAGACAGGTTGTTAAACACTTCTCAATATATAACGTTGCTGCTTGTACACACAGTTTGTATGTATTATTGTAATTTGTTTAAGGTTTACACATTACGTACGTACTAAAAACCTTACATCACCTAGCAGTTATTCAAAAGAACCATGGGTAAGTATTCTTGGTTATTACTTATTCATCGGTGACTCTCAGGATGTCTAATCAAGACATCTAAACCAATGCGAAATATAATTGAAAATTTTTTGATACCGGAATTGAATAATTTATGTATAATTATATAATATTGCAATCGGAATTTCGATTGCACAATCAATCGGAATCAGAATTTCCACATTTTAGTTTTAGGCCTACTTCTTGTGATATCATTTGTCTATTAAATTGGTTTCGACATGTTATCTTATCAATAATTGATTGTAGTTTAGCTTTGAAGAGCCAAAAAATTATTGCCAATTTCTTCATGCGACGTATTTGAGAATTGTTGCCAGCCAACAGACATTCTAAATTAATATTACAGTTTGTTAATACAAATTATCCGCATAGTCACAAATTATGTATTTCCGATTCCGATTCCAGTATAAATTTGCGGTTCCGATTCCGATTCCGGTATAATCCAGTTCCGCTTTGCTCCTTGATTGTAAAGTAATGATATTTTAATTTATAGGGTTTTGCTGTACTGAACCGCCGGATTCGGCGATTCCGAATTCGAAACCGGCCGGAAAAGTGTTCGAAATCTGCACGTAAGTAGGGATGAGCGGTTTCGATCTCGGCAAGTCTCGGAATTTGGCAGGTCTCGGTCTCGCTATTCTTGATTCTCGGCGGTTTGCAAATCGAGATCAAAGAGGTGGAAAAGCGATACGTAAACAATTTCTACTTTAGCTGAGCTAGTTTGAGTTGATGAAAGGACGCAGCAATATGTTTTGCTCGTGTTTTGGACGAAACGTATATGTGGGCCACCAAAAATTGGTGCTTGTGTACTTTCCTAAACACTATTACTGTTTTTATAGAAGTCTCAAGTTTCCCCAAAGTGATTATTTTACTACATTATGGCATAATTGGAGTTGGAGATAGTTTTGCGACAGTTTTAAATCTTTGCGTTTGCGCCACCATTACTAAATGATAAATAAAGTAAACCAGTCGTAGTGGGACTACATTTATTGAGCGAAGCTCGAACACACGTAAGCAATTAAGGTAATATGCAAATTCGTTATTAACTAACTATTCATTTGTCGGGTTTGGAGGTTTGTAAGCAATTTACTCAAAATCGGTTGACCCGTTCCTGAGATTCTTTTCGGACGGACGGACGGACATCCGCCTTTTGACCCCCAAGTACAAAACATAAAACGCTTCGCGAAACTCCGAGCTTCGCTCGGAGATTCGCTTCGCTCAAAAATAAAGTTTATCGGCGAATTTTTTGTTTAATTGTATGAATTAAAAATTAAACGGCAATTCCGAGAAGATAGAAATATTCTAAGCTTTTGTTAGATAAATCTTATTTTTATTTCCGGTAACGGTGAAAAATTGACCGAGACCGATACCAACACTCTAGGTCTCGGTCTCGTTTTCCTAACCGAGACCACGCATTACTGCACGTAAGTCGACATGGGATACCCGCTGTGTAACACGCGGTTCACTAAGCGGAGAAAATTTGAATAAGTCTGTAATACGTGTCACGGAAAAGTTATATTGTGATTTACTTATTAACCAGAATTCCAATAAAAGCTGAACAGAATAGAAAGAGGCTATCATAATTCCGGAAAATGAAGAAAATGTTAAAAAAATTTACAAAAATTACTAAATTACGAATAACATAAGCATAAATCACAACTGAAAAGTAATTAGTATTCCAGTACGACTACGTACGTAGCTAATTTACAAAATTAATATGTACTACGTTACATTCCACCATAATTATTCCTTCAAAAGATTTTGAATTAGCTATTAACTAGTCGAATTTGATGCCTTTCATCTCGTTAGTTTAGTTAGTAAGTGGTTAAATTGAATTATTTGGTGAGTGATTTTGTACAAGTGATGAAAATGAAAAATACATTGTGAAAAACTGAAAAATCAGGTTCGCTTTCATGGTTGGTTGCTGCCTTAACCTTTCATTAGTATTGCAGTACGTATATACGTACCTACATGCTTTTCTTAAATCAAGGAGTCATTTACATTAAGAAATTCTTAAAATTGCACGCTGCTATTCAAATAGGTATATATAATAAATAGTGTCTAAAATAAATAATTAATACCGTCGTGAAGGAACGAATTTAAAGCATGAAATATGCTTGTATTTATATATCTACAGGAAAACCTTGCGGATTGCGAACTGCCCGTAAATTGAAAAGCCACCGGCAAGCGCAAAGATGGCACGACAAAGATTACAAAAAGGCACATTTGGGTACTCGTTGGAAGGCAAACCCATTTGGAGGCGCATCACATGCAAAAGGCATTGTTCTTGAAAAAGTGTAAGAAACATTCCAATATCTTTCTGTATATTTGGTGGTAATTTAGCAGAATTTTAGCTTTTATGTTTTTGCTCAACTACTTTGATAAATTTGTACGTATACCCAAAATTTTACCAAACAAAATATATGATTAATGGACGTTCATGCCTTTATATAAAACAGTTTTTGAAAATACCGCCGTTTTACTCGTTATCGACTGGAATGTTATGCCCATATTACGTATATACCAAGTAAACAAATATATTCTTCCTTTGACACCTCAGTTTGTTTTAATTGGTCGGATTTAGCAATTAATTTGGAATTAGCATTTCTAATTAATTACTTAGTGTTTCAAGCTTACGTATTCTTATCCTAGTCTCTATTTGCGTTATGTTGCTAAAGGATAACCGTTTTTGATAGTCATGTAATGCTTTGCAGCGAGAAATATATGCACGCAAGCTAGGAAACCGCTATTCAGTTTCAGTGGCACCCTAAACATCTGTAGTATAAAGTATAGACGTATACCTGTATGTCAGGGTGCAATTGGAATTCCGGTTCCGGCATTTTTTCACCTTCCGGTTTCAGTTTCGGTTAATATTTACTGGAATTGAAAATTCCGGTATTAACATTTGGTCGGCGGAAATTAAGATATTTTGCTCAAAAATGACGATAAAACTAAATAGGTTTCATTAGTATATTATGCAAACCTTTACAATTAATGCCAAAAATAATCCATCGAAGGTTGATTTCGCTTCCGTAGTTTATGAAAATCTAAAATACAGCAGATATAGTGAATACCTATTACAAACTAGGGTTATTTTACCAATAATATTGCAAAAAAATTAAAATGAATTTTTCGGTGGTATGTATTTTTCATTTTCCGGTTCCGTTTCCGGTCATTTTTCAAATCCCGGTTCCTGTAAATTGTAATTCCGGTTGCACCCGGCTATATGTACATATATAACCATCGTACGTTGAAATTGAAATCGACATCGACAATAAGTTAGATTTCGGTACATATAGTTTTTGCTATTGAAATAAAAAATTGAATCTGGTTATAACACTGAGTATATATCTGTTCGATTGCGGTTAGTCATTTTTCGTTCATTCCGTGTATTTCTCTTGCTTGGTGTAGCCATGCGTATAATTTTAGCGGTGTTGAAGCAAAGCAACCTAATTCAGCTATTCGAAAATGTGTACGTGTGCAGTTGATTAAAAATGGCAAGAAAATTACTGCTTTCGTTCCGAATGATGGCTGCCTAAATTTCATAGAGGTAGATTCACGTATTATACATGTACTTAATGTTTTTTCGTAGCCTGAGTAACTGAATTTTTCAGTGTTACATGGCATTCTGCTTCAACGTTAGAAGTTCTATTCTATTCAGCGATTTTCTATTGTATCTGACCAGACCAGTGCCAAACTAAGTAATAATGCGGTAAGTTAACTTCTTTATCTCGAAGGGAATCGATTTATAAGCCAAACGTGATTTTTCTTCACATACGTAAGTAAAGGGACCTTACCAAATGCGTTGCCTCTGTAAAGGTTTAAGTAGCTGGCACGGTGCAATCGGAATTCCGATTCCGGTTAGAATTCCGATTCATAAGGAGTTCCGCTTCCGATTGCACAATCAATCGGAATCCGAATTTCAACATTTTAATTATAGGCCTACTTGTGATATGTTGTATAAAAATTCTGCATCATTTGTCTATTAAATTGTTTTCAATTGGTTAAGTTATTAATAATTGATTGTATTTTAGTTTAACAGAGCCAAAAAATGATTTCCAATTTGTTAATGTGACGTTTTTGAGAATTGATGCCGGACAACAGACACCTAAATCAATATTATACTTGTTAGTACAGTCTACCGTATAGTCACAAAATTTGTAGTTCCGATTCTGGTATAAATTTCCTGTTCCGATTCCGGTATAATCCAGTTCCGCTTTGCACCCTGGTAGCTGGTGCATCATTCAATACGGGAGCAATTTTTCGACCTAATCGGAAGACAGTTTTCAACGTAATCGGAAGATCTGGCGCAAATGAAAATTGTTTCGGAAATGTACGGTATCATGTAGTGGAATTTTTGGCCAATGAACTTTATTTTGCTTCCAGCCAAAACGTTAAGTTTTGTTTAACTTAAAGCATTGCTTTTTTACTTTCGTGATGTATGTTTGTAGGAAAATGACGAAGTTCTGGTAGCAGGATTTGGGCGAAAGGGTCACGCAGTTGGAGATATTCCTGGCGTTAGGTTTAAGGTATGTATGTTAATGGTTGATACGCTTTGAGTGTAGAATTCTGTTAAAATGAATTTGTAGGATTATAAGTAGTGCCAGCTGAAAAGAATTCTTTGAACTCGGTGTCATAGAATAATAAGTTAGTATAACATCACGTTCGAAATGGCAAACAACGCGGGCTTTTACTGCAAATCTGTACTTATACATAAAAAATTTTCAAGTTGTAATTCAGAATGTTGTATCACTTAAAATACAAAATGTATTATTGTTTTCGGTTTTAGGTTGTCAAAGTTGCAAATACTTCATTATGGGCGCTGTTCAAAGGAAAGAAGGATAGACCTCGATCATAGTTGAATTATTTAACGGTGATAGTGAAATATTTTGCAATGAAATCATATCTGTGTTGCAAATACGAAAGTAACCACTTAAGATGATTCGCTGCTTGCTAATCAAATTTTGCGGCATTTATTATCTATAGGCACTCAAGTATTTTTCAGTAGTTGCAATGAGAAGCAGTGTGTGCATTGTACAGAAACGTAGTTTTAATTTCCCGACAAGATAGTATCAAAAATAAAAAAAAATCAGCGCAATGCTGTTTATGATCCAGATGTTTTGTTATTGTTGCTCGCTGACGTTGTTAAAATTCGTTTAAATAAATAAATCGTAACTACGGTTGTAGCAGCATTTTCATCTAACTATGAGCTGACAACTCTGTTCTCAGGCAGATGGAATTGCTGGCCTTCTTGTTGAAATTTTCATATTTGGCAAGGTGGGGCGTTGTATTAAAGTCTGGAATTCAAAATAAAATAATATTCGGCGAATCGCATAAAAGAAATGGTTCAAGTTTGACCAAACGGAGGAAATCGGTATTGGCCCCGGTATTTTTCGTCAAGCTTTCCTGTATTCTAGGTATTAAAAATTTTCTAATTGGAAAATTTAAAAAAGTGGGACATTCTAAACTTTTAATTTGTCAAGCACGGATTGCCCAATTTTCAGTCTGTCATGACTCCTACTTCAACTACAAATGGAACGTTTACAAACAAAACGGAAGTTTACAATTGTATACAGTGACAGTAGAATATGTCTCCTAAACGTGGGAGTCTAAGATATACGACAAAATATGTTAAGTACTATCGGTAGTTATGGTAAATTTGGTTACGAGCGAATGTTACGGTAACAGGTACTTTCCGGCTCCGATATATTGGAATTTCGGTTGCACCCTGGTTGTCACGTTCTCAATTGTTAAATCGCAACACTTTGGTTGTAGCAATTTGTTTCACAATATATTGCACTTGGATAGTTTCGCGGAAAAATGTCATGGATATTTAGTATTATTGTTAGTCAATTGGTTGCGCTCAAACGCAATGCGCTTAAGATAAAAAAATCCCGAAGTGCGATACCGTTGGTCGTAGTGGTGTTGCTTTTACATTGCTTTAACTGTTCATCGCTTACTGTCAATGTCAATTACGAAGACAAATGGCCAGTGTTGTGAATTTCTTTATGACCACACCACGCAGTAAAAAGCTAAAAACAATTATTTAAATTCTTTAACGAATTTATCAAGTTTACACAGTAACGAAATTTTTGGCGTGCCGTATACCCGGTGTCTCGTATGCATTAAAATGGCAAGTGTCGATGAAGATGATGAAGAGTTGATTTTAAAGGTACTATGAACCAGATTGTATACGGATAGTAGAAATAACGGAATCGGACAGTGTTGAAAACAACGAAAATGGAAAATGTATATTAATGTATAAATGTTTCCGAGATGTTTTTTTCTGCCATCAAAATTGAGGCATGCAAATACTGGGCTTTTTAAAATTTTAATGAAAAAAGGGAAAATTGCGGATGCACCGAAAGTTAAAAATTTTGGGTGAATTTTGTAATTTATGATTCATGTCAAACAATTGCTGCATATTTGTAATAAAAATTACGATATATGCCTGTTACTAAATAGTTTTTAGCATAAAACTAACCGAATTTCCCGTATTTCTATAACTTAAACGGACACCGATTTTTACCAGAATCGGAAACGGATATCCTGTTACACCCTGGTATGAACTAATGTTATTTATTAATACAGTGCAACTGCGTACGGGGATTAATGCCCTGTCCACAGTGTTTAATAATATTACACGTGTGTTATCGAAAACGTACAAAACGTGACATGCATCTATGGCTAAAGCGTCAAGCTCTTGCAATAGAGCGATTATGGTAAAATGACTTTCATCAGGCGGAGGCATGTCGCAAACGTAGAAATCGAAGAACTTCGGGGATGTAACAGCGCAATGAGGGACGCCCAGTCTCAAGTTCCTCGCTCTTGATATGCAGTTACGGAACAAAACCTTTGAAGTACGACCATGTAGGTAATTGCCAAATCAGCGTATAACAGCTTTCGGCAGCGAAGATGCGAGAAGCAGCTGCTGCAGTTTGTTGTGACTGACCATAACATATCGAACGCTGTCGACAAGTCCAATTAAGTATTACTGTACGAGTGGCCGGACGCTGTTGATTGATGCCATTAGAGATCGCCAAATTGAGGTCGAGTGGTGCTGACACTTGAGCCGAATGACAAACGTCGACCACCTTAATCAAGAAACATTAGTGCTGCCGATAGACAAACACGCTAAGCTGCTGGCGAAACAATACGCCCTATTGTGCCACCAATAAGACCATTCAAGTCTGAAACAAACGTCAAAGACCACACCTGGTCGATCATTGAAGAAGGACCTCACTTCAGTCTTTCCTGAAGTCAAAACGTTTGCCACCAAAAGGAATGTGCCGATTAATCAGCATCAGCATCGGTAACAATCGGCACTTTTCGTGAGTAGCGGCATCGGCATCGGTACTGAAAAAATTGCCGATTCTTTGCCGATACTTTTTGCACATAACAATCAGTTGGAATGCTGTTAATTTCATTTCTGGGCGTTGGAATGCTATCAGTTTCACTTCTGGGCGCATACCAGTGTGTCTGCTCAGGAAAATTATCTCTTTTGCGTTTGTGTTTGAAAAATTAATTGCAATTAACCGTAGTCAACCAGAAGCACCATACAAAACTACCAACCAAACCAATTGCTGAATCGTCCACCACCCAGGATTGATAAATCAGAGCTATCCCTCTACCGCAGCTCCCGCTGCTCACTAGCACAACTGCAGTCGGCCTACTGCAAACTTCTGAACAGCTTCCAGTTAAGAATCAATCCAGGTGTGATGAATTATGCCCAAAATGCAACAAGGGCCCAAACGATACTTTATATCTGTTCAAATGCAAGGCTATCCCAACCGATCTATCGATTAATTAATGACCTATCGACCAAACGTGTTCAATGTGCTCAGTTCATCAAAACCAGCTCAAGAATTATCATGGCTATTGACTTGATGATGGCTACAACAAAAACAGCAAATGACTCATCCGAACGTCCAGGCTAGAAAATTTTAGCCTGAAATTAGATCTAAAATGAAATAGAAAATATTGATATGCGAAATTTTTAAGTGGCTATGAGATGATTCTCATAGTTCTTATTTGCCGCGTTTTGTTTCTTGTTTTGCTGCGTAACAATTTTACAAAAGAAATAGTGTGATTTAAATTAACAACGTGTACAAATATTCATGCTGTTGTGATATGGACGGAGTTGTTTATTTTTACTCTTGTACACTTTTCTGTCATCACTGAGATTGGGTCAGGGTTAAATTTAGACTTCGGAAAAAGCGTACTGAAGCCTCATATTTTTACTGAAGAGCTTGAGCTTAAGCTTTAATCTTAGATGGGTGAAGTGTAAAATAGCCCTTATCTCATATGTTTTGTTTCAGCATTCACCATTGGCAACGTATTTGGAGCAGTGCGATATTAACCCCAGTCTTTGTGAAAACGACTTTGTACCAAATATTGCATCTAATCTTGTGCAGGACGTTACTAACTCCATAAATAACATCGACTCTGGTTTGGAAAGTAGGCCACATACTTCTTATCATGTGCCTTGGGCTATGGTATGGCGAGTGTTTGGATTATGCGATTATAAGACAGATTTGGTATGTATTTATACGACTATACTGCTGACCTATTTCAAAATAATAACCACGGTGGTTTTGAAAGGTGCGTGACTACTCGCTCGTTTCGCTGGCGAATTTTCCTTCACTATTTTATGTACCTGTCTTGATTCGTTTAAAATGGCGTCACAGAGTTGACACAGCTGTAGAATAAGCACCAGGCTGCTAAATATATAAATTTTTTTCGCTCGCAACACCATTACTTTAATATTATACTTTCTTTGAAATGAAAGACATTCTGTATACGCCCCTGGTTGAGATTCATTGGCATTTACGTGGACGTAAAAACCGCGATTGCGCACGCAGTCTCGCGGTTACACACAATGGTTAAAATTGCGGTTACAGATGCGGTACAAACCGCAGCTGCGAAAGTGCGAACGCAATTAAAATCGCGACTACAACCGCGTCTGAAACCGCGTTTGAGCGCGATCGCTTAAAAACTCAGACTGCTACAAAACAATAGAATACGTAAATCCGTAGTCAGTAGCACTATTAGTCCTTAAAAGAAATACTGCCAATGTAACATATTTTGTGTTCTTTCCGGGTCTGTTTGTTTTAAATTCTGTAGGTGTGCCCGCTGTTGTTCCAGGTTACATATCTGTGTAGCCAAAAGTGTTGCTTTGCATACGTACTCTTCTGCTCTTGAACAGAGTTCCCTTTCGGCGTGTGAACAATGCACTCTTCACATGTGAAGCAAAATTGTAACTAGGTTAATAAGACATTAATTGTAGTATGGACTATGGAATACATTTTCAGAACAGAATAAGGTCAACCGCAGCGGACGCAATCGCGGTTTCTGCGCACTTATTTGTGTTCGTGAGTGTATTCGATTGCGTCCTGTTTTGGTTCTGTGTAGTAATAATTCAATGAATTGATTCTCAGTTGTGAACAGTGAGCGTTAAAGCAATGTGACATTAAATGAACAGAACCGGTAAGGAAAAATATTTATATTTGCAATTAGAATTAAAACAGGAGTAAATAACAACGCCAAGACAATATTATTTTTTAAGGGTTTGCACCTTGCTTTTCGTGTTCAAGCAATGGTGGCGAAATCTAATTTGCTAAACGAAGATGACATGGTTCTGGTTGAAGGATCCGGTGAATATTTTAATGATATCAAACCAAATGGTTTTACCTGTAGCCGTAAATATCCTCATTCGTTGAGGTAACAAAAGTTTAGCTTTGCTTGCTTTAATAGTGAAGAAAATAAATTCTATTGAATATCCCTTGCGAACATATGAATAATTTCATTTACGCACAGTTCCTGAACAATTTATAGTGTACATTAGTTAGTTGTGGCGTCTCTGAGGTCGTTCTAGTACAGCAGCTGTGTCAAACTTAGAGTTTACTACGTGTAGAAAGAATAATGGAAAATATTTCTCGGTGTTGTCTGTGGTTTATTTAATGTTGGATTTCTAGCAATAGCAACCAAAAATAATGTCAGTTGCAGTCTCTAAACTTTGCTTACTGTATTAAGAAGTTTGACGTTTTTGCTTACGTAAATGGATATAAGGATGGACTTTTTAGTACGTATTGTTGTTTAGTTTTGCATCTATTGTGCTTGAGTAGACATTTGCTGCATCAAGACGACACAACAATTATAATGGGTAGCCACTGTTAACTGGGGTGCTTCTGATGGTACATGTTTTTAATTTTCTTCAAAAATTGTCCAATTTTCAACTTTAACTTGGGTTCAAAAGGCCAGCTTGGTGTCTCCAGATAAAAAATCTTTTGTTTGTTTTTACCTTTTTCAGGCTTTGCGTTGGTTTTGCTACAACAATCGCATTTGTGATGTTTGAATATTGTTTGGCTGTAGTTACGTTAGATCCTGCAATCGATTTAGCTTACGATCTCCATAATGCTGCTGAGTTTAATCTGGGAAGCTTTGCAGTAGCATTTCGAAGAAAAATCTTCAATGATTTTGCAGGGGTTTTTGTTCTGTATATGTTCGTTGCTGTGGTGCTAGTCGTTCACGTCGCGCATTTTCTGATGTATACATATCTGAATTCACAATTCACACATTGTGTTTCATGTGTAGCGAAATTCATAAGTTTCAACGTGATGGCTACAACTGAAATTCGTAACGTTTTTCGGTCACTCAGAGAGCGTGAGATAATTGCCAGAGGATACACGATGTAAGTTTTCATTTTATATTCTTGAGTTTAAATTCTATTTTCTGAGCCAATGTGTTAATTATTGCCGTGCAACCTTTAATTCTGTTCATGACGAATTTTTTAATAATTATTGCTTACTGGTTGGTTTGGTAACGCTAAAAATTATCGCCTGCTGGCGTTTGTTTTATGGCACCCGTAAAATCACTTCAGTAGCGAATTTATTTATTGCTTGATAATTAATATGCTCTCATAAAACGTTTGAAAACCAATAGTTTATATAAGGACAAGACAGACCTGGCTCAAGTGTTTTTGAAATTTTTTGTTGCAGTGTATCGAAGAGCAAGCATACACTTTCAAAACACTGTACTTTGCAGGATTTCACAAAACACTCCGGTTGTTTCGGCAACTTGTGCTGAAAAGTTTCACCTTCCTGACCAAAAGATTCGAAGACAGTTATTTGTTGCCTCGAAGCATTTGTTTTTGGATGTGCGACATGCCTGCCAGAAGATTGCAACATGTTTATGCAGGTACTTTCTGTAATTATCAGGAGCGCATTATGGATTTCGGTTCAGAAGATATAATCTTATGTTAAACAAAAAATGTTTCGAACTCCAGAAGCCAAAAAGTTATCCAAAGACCTGTTTAAAGCACTTGTTTAATTTCCAGACAATCCGGGAGGATATCTATGCCCTCTATTTTTCCCTTGTATACGCCCATGGTAAAAACCAGAAAGTCGTCATTGTCTGAACGTTGTTGGAGATTCTGTATGGCTCAGTTGAGTTTAATTCCGGGGTGAGTGTTTACTCTAGTCAAAGCGCCACAGTTTGCAAATTGTTTCCGAGAGCAAAAACCATGGATGTATGATTTCTTTGTGCAATTTTTGCCGCTGAAGCCTCCACAAAATAGGCTTTAGTGTTCAACACAGATTAGTCTTACCTCAAAAGTGTGGAGAAACTCAAATAAATTTTGCATTCCAGCTGAGTTTTTAATAAAGGGGGAAGCAGTTTCTCTGTTAACCGCTGCATTTTGACCCCTTCGATATTACAATAAATTTTCTGTTACGGTGGCGCTATGCATATCGTGCATCGCTGTCTGGCACCGGACGGCACCGCATGTCCAAAATGGCTATAAACAAATTCGTTTGCGTTTAAGTTCGCCGCGCTACGGCAATTTGTATACAATGACGAACGGCACTGGAAGACATTGAAGTAGTAAAAAAGTATAGCACTACTCTCATTCTGTTGTTACTTTCAGATCGGTTGAAGTGGAATTCGAAACTTATCATTTGATATGTTTCACCACTTTGGATCAATTTGGCGAGTTGTTTACGTGCGAATACGTTGGTGATCTCACTTTGTATGCGATTTCTGTATGTTTTCTCTGTTTTATGCTAATCGGCATAGTTTAATTGCTGCAGTTGAAAAATATGACATGTGCCTTGGGAGTTACTTACTTTTGACTCGTCGTTTTTATGTTCTGGACAATATTTCCTGATTTGGCCACGAAATTAATACCTTAGCATCTTTCAAAGTGGAATCTGTTGTCGCCGATTCGGGATTGTGGTTTAAAAACTAACATTTCTAATATTGGTAAATGTCTTTGAAACGCTAGTTTTTGTCGCTCCGTATTTTTCTATTTGTAAATTAGCAAGCACGCCTAATAACTGGTTTGGTTACGTTGTTTTTAATTCATTGAAAATGAACATTATATTATTATAAAATTGACTGAACTATGTAAGCTATGTACGTAGATTAGTGGGATAAGCAAAATTTTGCAGATAGATTAAGTTGGTGATTGTGTTACTCCGAATTTAAAACGTTACGCGCTGTTATAGGCACTAAACAAGCTTGTTCATTACCAAATATCTGAAATGTTGTACCTAATTTGTGAGACCGTTGTGACTTCGAGTCAGAGTATGAAAAGTAAGATGAGCATTATTACTTATGAGAAATTACTAGCTTGCTGGCTATTATAACTGAATCATATACAAAAGCTCTAATATGTGGTTAAACCTTATTGTGCCAAGGTACCCGTGTTACGCTGTAATATACATATTTCTCGCATATGGTACACGTAGGCATTTAAGTGGTTTTTGGCAGGGTGCGATCGGATACCAAAAAATGTCGGAGCCCTATAATATATTGCCCGGTCGGAGCCAGAGCCGGATAATTAATTCAAATCTAATACTAGATAGTATTAAAATATCAGAACGTAGCTAACAGTTCTTCCTTTCGTGGGCTAAGGTATCCAAAGTGTTTACGTGACAAAGCTTAACGTCTTACCCCAACCATTCTTAACATTTTAACATCGAGCTTACTCCATTATTTTATGTTTATGTAGTGTTGCGTTCAGTTGTAATATTTGTTTGGCCCGTGTTACTTTTAAGGACATCCCTTTTCTAGGCACTATAAAATAGAAATGCCTAGGATTAAGGTTATTGCTTTTGCTTAGGCTTAGGCTTAGCTTGTAGATTTATTTTTACACTGAAGTGTAGGTTTAGTATTAGGAATATATGCTGAGATACATATACTGTTACACCCCTAACACTGGCATCTTTATCAGGTTTTCCAGCGTTATTGTCATCCAATCAAAATTGTGAACGTACACGGGCACATGCAAATATTTACACTACCTGTATGACAGAAAAAATTGTGTACAAGTAAGTCAATCAGTCCATGCTAGTTGGCAAACTTCCAGCAAGTTGAAATACCGGAACCGTATCCTGATGTAGGTTTTTTGCCGGAGCCGGATATCCGGTCGCACCCTGTTTATTTTTTTGTTTTGCAAGGGGCATGGAGCAGGAGGCGCGGACCAGGAGCTGTATTCGTCATAACCCTCGTTATCGCAGATCGTTGGTTAATGGGTTTTATAATACTTTTGAATTTGTTTATAGTTTTAGTTTATATGCCTTCACATCACGTAACGTGCAGTAAGTACTGTTACCTTTAGTTTTTAAAACGTGCTTTTGGCTTTACATTATTTCAGATTCCGACGGGGTTAAAAATCTTCCTGCATTACTTTTGGAAGTTCTGGAATCCGAGGCACGCAGTTACGCGAAAATACGAAAGTAAATGTATCATTTTAGACATAAATAGATTAACACTAGTGCTACGCCAGTAGTGTTGTTCAAATAAATTGAATACCAAACCGTTAGCGAAATTTTAATGTTAACAGTAAAAGGATGTTGTTGCACTCCGAAATTGTTATTTCGGTTGTTTTATTTTACCTCAGTGACAGCAAGGTGATCGTTAGTTCAAACATTTTTGTGAACTTTGGTAATTTTACATTTTGATAAAGTCAATTTTGTATTGAGCAATGATAAAGATTTAAACCGAAATGTTAATATAAATTCATAGTGTAATCTTGGTTTTTGAGTGACCTTATATTCGTAGTTTTAAAACAAATTAAAGGTTACAGCTAACACAAAAGAAACTACAAGATTTAAAAGATCGGCAAAAACGCAATATCATATAGCAGACCTTGTTGTATGATAATTACCCGCTTGGAAAGGTATAATACCATTTAAGTGTATCACATTAAATAATACCAAAAACTTAAGTTACAATAAATTGATGCCTCATAACTGCCTTACCGCTTCTTAAAAAATATTTCAACTTTTGCCTTTTTGTTTAGAATATCAACATATCAACGGATACAATCTAAAAAGTATGAAGTTGATGACTGGAGAGCGAAGAAAAAGCCTAACGAATCCTCGAATGATATGAATCTTTTATCACGATTCAATAATTTTCAATCGGCGATTCATAGCACTAGTCTTCATTTAAGCCTTGGACTTGAAACGCAAGTGTTTACGTTAATTTAAACCATATGGTAACTTTTACATTCTCCATTAAATGATTGGTTCGTAAGTTTTAGCAGTGACCCGGACACCAGAAACTAGTACTTGAGAACTGTAAACTCGGAATCAGAGGCCGTATTGGTAAATGTGTGTAGGATCTGTCACCAAGTAGGACAAGTCAAATGCGAAATTTGTGCTGAATTTCGAACCCCGCCATTCACTGATTCGAAAATTACAAGACCTGTCACCAACTGGCTATATGTGCTGCCCAAATTTCATAATACGAGCCTAAATCGCTGCCTAAATTGTTTTTTAGTTTCTAAACATTGTTTTAACAGTTTTTAGATTCATAGTGTATATCTTTTTATATGACAGCAACTTTGATAAAATCTGCGGTCGAAGCAGCGAAAAACTGTTTTATGCTAATTTTTCTGTACGCCCTGTTATAAACTTGGTGTACTCTACCTGAAAATACCCGAAACCGCGATTTTCGTCAGAATATCCGAAAAACAAATTTTTGGCAGGGCTGGTTCAAAATTTGACCAAAACATGGAAACCGTAGTAAATTTAAGTTGTTGGCCCGTGGACACCGCGCCTTAATTTTCGCCGGCGATGCGTGATTAAAATGAGGTAAACATAACGTCTGGCTGAATAACCTAGTATGTAAACGTTGTTTTTATTGTGTTTTTGTGCTGAGACCCTGGAAGCAGCATTGAAAGATTGCGAAAACAACACAGACAATCTAGACGATATCACTTGTTACGAATCAGATGTTTTGAAATTAGAACATCAGCTGAAAGCTTGTCTTATGTGCATTGATGACTGCAAGAAATCGTTTGTCGAGGAGCCCAGTGAGTGATGTTTTTTTGCTTTTGCTTCTAGACGCTTAATATCTGAATTAGAGGCTTAATATTTGAATTTCAGCTCCCCAGCACAATACTTAGGTTGCTTTAACGGGCCTTGTTCTAAAAGGTTCAAATTGAATAAACAAAGATTAAGATTGAGTCATTTAAGGGTGACGCTATCTTTGTCGTGCGGCGCCGTACTGTGCCGTCCATCGCCGTTCGGTGCGGTCCATCACGTATAATACCGCAGGGTGAAGTTCAGCGCCGGACGTCATCAAAAGTATAGCGCCATCCTTACACCGCTTGATTTTGAAAAGTATAAAGATAAATTTAAAATTAGTAATTTATTTTACTAACATCAAGTCGATTTGCTTACACAGATCGAAATTTTTGCAAAATTTTATAGTGTAAGACTGTACGCACGAGGTGCACTCAACGCAAATTATTGTCAACAAATGGCGCGTAACTTTTCGCCGGTATAGCGTTTCCATAAATCATTTCATAATAATAATAATAATAATAGTAATAATATTTGTCCATTTTTCAATTCGGGTGGCCCTACACTTTTATTTTAATGCCTGAAAGCGAAGTGTGGCTTTGTATGCTAAATACTATATGGGACCAGTTATCGCCGCAACCGAATGTATTAATAAACCCTATTTTTTGCCTTGCGGTGCTATTCGGACAGCGAAGCACGACAAGTATTGCGCGCGCCACATTTAATGTTTCAGATATGAAAATTCCGGGGACAAATGAAGTTAAACCGAATAACGGTATTGAAGAAACATTTCCAGTAATAGACGACATGTATGAGCCTTTTGTTGTGGATCAAGTCTTTGAAGCATATGTTGAAGAGGACAAGGAAGAAAACAGAAAAGGAGACAGCGAATGCTTATCGACATCAGCCGAACTTCAGGTTAGTTTTTACAGATAATGGCTACAACACACTAGGTCATGAATCACAAGAATTAGAGCTATAAAGATTTTTTGTTATGCTGTGGCAAAATTTTAACATTTCAGATTGTTAAATTTAAAAGATATTTTATGACAGCCATACGAATGAATCAGTGTTACAGATCGGAATCTGCGATAAAACACAAAATTTTTAACCCCTGTATCCTATTTTGCATCGTTTTTTTGTGAAATCTTTGTAATTGTTTAGCAGCAGCGGAAAACTCACGAACAAACAAAGAACTTGTTGAAGGAGCTGAAAACTATTCTCAAACACAAATCGGAAGAAATGAACGAACGAGAATTACGAGCGGTCGCAGCACAGCGTCGAATGGCCTACGAAGATTTGTTGGCCGAATCTCTTAGCAACAGCTGTAAAAGGGAAACAGGTAGTAAACGTTTGGCACGTACACTGTCCTACAAAACTACAGGTCTCGTGTAAGTTGATGCTTTTATAAATAGTTTCGAAAACAGAATAAACTGCAATTTTTACACTTTTTTAATAATAGATTGCTGCGCTATTGTTCGATGGTTTTTCACTCTGTGCAGTTTCTTTTGCGTTTATCATGGTGTAGATTTTTAGTGTAACAAGTTTATCGAAGCTTGTTTATTCGTTTTCATCTCGCAAGGAACGTTTTGATTTCGGTGAGAAAATATATACTGTTGAAACATTTCCCATCGACATTGTAAACATTGTTATTATATTAGGCTAAAGTACTCGTGCTGTAAAAACGAACGTTTATACTTGCTGCAAGATTGTTTTTAAAACATAAAATTTGACTGTATTGATATTCGCTGTGTTGATAATGCTTGTGGTTTGTAATTTGCTTGTTGAAATTTTACCGCTGTGTAGTTGCAGAGGTAATATTTAACTTAGAAATTACTTAAGTGTAGGATTTCCAGTAAAGATTTCTGCGCGCCAGATGACTCGATGTTACAAGAATTCGGAATGTTTTTGATCAGCTAGTCCTGATTGTACAGTGAGATAAAAACTCGACTGAAAAACGCGTATGTTTATAGAAACCTTCGATCTCTAAATTTAGGTCTGTTTTCTGACAATGAATTATAATAACTATGTATGTTCGATTTTGTTAATTTTTTTAATTATAAAAATTTTTGAACTAGCATTAACTCGAAAATAGACTTTGACCGACGTCAGTTGTGTCTCTCATACCTAGCCAATGACTAAACTAGGCATTTTGGATCATGACGCTTGCTGTTGAAATTCAGATACACGATCTGTAATCTTGGAACGAAACGATAGTGAAGAAACATGCAGCAAGCATAAAGAGAACCCAGTCATTAATGGCGTGGAACAATCGTATGACAGAAATTACTCGCGCGATGAATCTGGTTCAAATTTCATGTCTGAACTCTCTACCTTGCTGACGGCTGCTACATTACATCGGACGCACGAATATTTTGAAGCAGAGACTTCAAGTGTTGAAGAGTCTTATGACTGATGGCATTAAGCGAATACGTGCGCCTATTTTTATTTATGTTATAAAATAAAAAAAACCTGATTTTATCTCGAGTATATAGGTAAATAGAAGAAATCAGTACAGTTGAGAACCGAATAAGAGAGGGTGTTGTCCTGATACTTATTTTGCCTCTAAGGGTATACTCCTCCGTTTGTTGCGCGGTTATGGACTGTTTAATTTTAATTCATCTCATAATTGGATCCAGTACCTTTGTTTATTCTTTTTTAGGGTAGAACAATTCTTCTCTGAAGCATTTTTGTTGATTACCGTGACCGTTAATCATTTGTCTGGATTTAATATAGCTTATATACGAGTACTATAAGGTGTAGGACATTCTACTTTGGTATTTTTATGGACCCTAAGTAAAACTTATGGGCTTTTATTGATTGACACTCAAAATTGTAACCCCTTTTTATGGTCACTGCAGTAACTCATTGTCATGAAAATCAAGCAACAACTTACACTATCAAGTCGTAAGTTTGGTGTTTATTGAGCGAAGCGAAACTCCGAGCGAAGCTCGGAGTTTTGCGAAGCGTTTTATGTTTTGTACTTGGGGGTCGAAAGGTGGATGTCCGTCCGACAAGAATCTCAGGAACGGCTGAACCGATTTTGATAAACTTTTTTTGTTTGAAAGCCAATTATCCTGGGGTGTTAACCTCGCATTGGGGTTTTAAAATTTTACGTCGTTTATTAGCTACAGGCTAATTTGCATAATTAATTAAGCCTAAATTATGACTTTCGACAATATTACACTAATTATTACAGTTAGAAGCAATCTAATTTTAGCATTAACAGCTTTTTGGGTGCGAAGAATCTGTGTAGACTGTTTACAAATCTCCAAAACCGATAATTGAGCAGTTAGCTAATAGATAATTTGCATATTAGCATAGTTTATAAGCCTAAATTAGGACTTTTTACAATATTTAACTAAAGAAGCAATATGATTTCAGCACTAAAGGGTTTTTAGGTGCGAGAAATTTAAATAAATTGTTTACAAACATCCAAAACCGATAATTGAATTGTTAGCTAATTTGCATATTAGCTTAATTGTCAGGACAAAATTAGGACTTTTTAAATTATTTCAATAATTATTAGGGTTTACTGAAGGTTTTTTGGTGCGAGGAATCTGAGTAAATTGTTTACAAACGTGAAAAACCGATAATTGAGTAGTTAGCTAATAGATAATTTGCATGTAAGCATAATTGATAAGCCTAAATTAGGCGCTTTTACAATGTTTCACTAATTATTAGGGTTACAAGCAATCTAATTTCAGCAATAATGGGTTTTCAGGTGCGAGAAACCTGAATAAATTGTCTACAAACCTTTAAAAGGGATTATCGAATAGTTAGCTAAAATTAGGACTTTTTAAATTATTCCAATAATTATTAGGGTGGTTGAAGGGGTTTTGGGTGCGAGGAATCTGAGGAAATTGCTTACAAACCTCCAAAACCGATAAATGAATTGTTAGCTAATAACTAATTTGCATATCACCTTAATTTCTCACGTGTGTTCGAGCTTCGCTCAATAAATGTAGTCCCACTACGACTGGTAGTAGCACACATCACGTCAATCGTGTCTATTAATACTACTGCAACTGAGTAAGATTATGCTTTACACTAATTTTTTGCTCAATCTTAAATATAGAATGCGACAATCTCCGCGGTATGAATATTAAGAAATATATCAAATTGCTGCTGACTCGCAGGTTTGACTCTGGCGGAGTCGAATTTGATTCGGTTTGCGTAGTCCCGTAGAGCATATTTCGTAGAGTCAATATGACTCACCATTTTTGGAAGTGGGCAGAGGCCAAATAAACATTGGGGCCCACAGACAATTCCTGAACAGTAGTATAAGCATATTCCTAAGCCTTAGCCTAAAGCCTAAGCCAAAGCGTAAGGATGAGCTTATTCCTAAGCCTAAGTCTTAAGCCTAAGCAAAAAAGGTATCCTAAAAACTAGACTCTATTACAACTCCGCCGGAATACGATCCGGCCCTGTTACGGATAAGAAAATTATGCGCGGGTATATATACCCGCGAGTAAAGGATGTCAAAGCGCTGGTTAAAATTTTTGATCCTGTACTCGCTTAAAATTTTCATAAGAAACTTAAAACCAGATAATTGAACATCCACGTTATACTACACGAGCGACTGCAAAAAAATGTCTGGGTCTGAGTAAGGCCCGACGTCGTTTTAACACACTCGATTACGAGACCATTATAATATCCGGAAGTCCCTATCGAGGACGTACAGACATGTTGCACGGTGTTCATATAGCATCGAAACCATACATAACAACACAGCCACATATATACTTATTGATTTTGCGTAATTTTTCACCTTTTGTTCGACTCCCTTCGGACAGTGTCCGGACAATTAGTAGTGTCTACGTACCGCACAAAATTGTACCGACACGCTAGTTGCGTTGCAGCTTCGATTTGTACATAGATCCCTACCAGGTGGTTGGACAAACTTTACATTAGCGCACGCATAACGTGAATGAAAAATATTTATGGCGTTATGCAAGACAGTCATAATGTATGGTATTCCATTTGCTGACATTAAAGTTCGCGTTCATCAAGAGGTTATATTTTTCTTTCGCGTGAAGCAATATGTTTGCAGCTTTCTGAAAGAGGTCTTAAGACAAATTGCAAAGCAACCGTAAAGAAATCTGCGATTTATGCGCTCTTAAGTTCTTAAAGTTCTTAACTAAGATTTTGTAATGTTTTGATTCACTGATCACCCATCGGCAAACAACCTAGTTACAACGATGATGGATGTAATGTGCAATATTGTCCGGCGTTAAAATTTACTCAATGGTTTGTTTTGAAAGTTGCTGATAAGAAGTTTTTGTTACGTAAATCGAGCGAATCACATCTATGCACTAAAGTTACACGATTGTTTTGAACGCAGAATAAATAAATAAGGGCATGTAAGGTCGGTAAAAGTAGCTGTTTTTTATTTTGAATCAAAAGTATATTTAAAACATAAATCATATATATATATATATATATATATATATATATATATATATATATATATATATATATATATATATATATATGACACAAAAACGGTGCAATTCACCTCAGCCCGTTGCTGTTTCACACATATACATGAAAAATATACATTTATGAACTGTTTGAAATACACTTGGTTCCGCAGTAGTGTCATATAAAGATCACAAAAAGTGAAAGTATATATTCGTCATTAGTCTTACTTAAAAATTAAATTTAACTGAAATCATCAGTAAGATTTAGGACAAAAATGGCACCTTGGTCCGAGATACTAAAGACTATTCGGGTTTGAAAATTTGGACCAATATAAACAACCAAAACATATTCTAAGTTTAAGCCTCCTCAGATGCTTACACCCATCCCACGCAAAAAATTAGTTTAAAATTTAAGCATACTATATTGCAGTCTTGTGAGAAAGCGGGCACTAGCGGATCCATGTGGGGCGGAATTGGGAGTGACGTCAGACTCAGTTCGGACAGGTATACTTGGAAATTTGAGAATCATTCAACTTTTTAATAACAATGACGGATTGATTGATTATAAAATATAGAGTATTGATGCAAAATTTAATTTGGCCAATGTTACTTTAAAAAGGCCGTCCCATTTTCCCGGGACAGAAATATACTAAGAGTACCCGTCCCATTTTCCCGGGACAGCAATGTACCAGGAGTACATTCAAAAAATATAATTTTGACAGCGGGACAGATGAGACAGATGGGACAGTTTGGACAGATGGGACAGTTGGGAAAGATGGAATAGTTGGGACACTTGGGATAGTTGGGACATATGGGACAGATGGTACAGTTGGACAGATTTGACAGCGGTGACAGATGGGACAGTTTGGACAAACTGGACAGATGGAACAGTGGGTATATATCCTACGTAAATATATCTGCCTGTGCATATGGAAACAGGAGCGCATAATTGTGCGCACCGGGTATATTTGTGTCCCGGGAAATTGGGACGGCCTTTATAGTAACATGGGCCCAAAATTTAAATGTCATTGCATACACTATATTTCTTCGTAATTTTATAATAGCCAAGTGAATATTTATCCGTTTCCATTCTAACCCAGTAAGCTTGCCTAATACACTCTCGAAAGAACCAACACCAATACTGCATACCGTTTAATGTATAACAATATCATATTGTTCAAAATGAACATTGTGGACATTTAATCTCTTCCGAGAAGCTTAAGTTTCGATATTTTTGCTCCAATCTAGCTCAAAAATTTGCATTTATGTCCCATTTTATTCCAAATTCAGAAGCATGCCACTGAGTACGTAATCAAATCAGCGATATTCTACATATGCACGTGACCGTTTGTGTGATTCTTTATTGCGTGAATCACGTTGCCATTTTTCTTAGCTTCGAAAGAGTCAACATTATAACAAACACTCTAGCTTAACGTTTCAGCGAATTCTGATAAGGTAAAAACTTATACCAGGCGAACATTAATTAACGTGGTCTTTCAATCCCAGTAGTGCAAAATGCTGCGTTGTCGAACGGAAACCTTAATTTCAGACAAACTCAGTTAGTATACGCAACCAACATTATTTTAAATATTCTTTTGCAAAAAAATTAGTATTAAATACCCGTCATCGACCAAAACATTATATTGTGAACGGCCAATGTATAGAACAGGGTCGGAACAATAGCATAAACATATTCCTAAGCCTAAGGCTAAGCGTAAGAATGAGCCCATACCTAAGCCTAAGCCGAAGCAAAAAAATAGTCTAAAGCTGACGCTTACTCTATTACAGCCCGCCTTGTTCTATACATGGGCCTTATGAACTATAAAAATAATACAAAATGCGAAGCTAAACAATATTAAAATTTAAGATCACAACTTCAGTCAAAATCAGGAATGTCATCAAAAGAATATCCTTGGTATCCCTTGAAAGCATAGTACGCTATTCGAACATGGTAAAACCCGGGCACAAACACAATGGCTCCCAATATTAACACCGGCCATGTTCGATCGCTGTACTAAAAAGAAATCATTATGGTTAAAGAGCGCATACCATAAGAGCACTTCATGCATTATCTGTTTTTCAAACTACACTGCGATGTGGCCAAATGCTTTCAGCTAACGCTAAGTGTTCGCACGCAATGATTTTAATTAACCAAATTACGCATGGTGGACGGTTAAATTACATTACTTTCTCCATTTTATTGTGCTCAGTTCAGTTATTTTAAGATACCGAGTTGATCAGAACTAAGAATCCACAGTGCTCTAGCTCAATGTTTGCATGTTCATATATCCCACGAAACTTATAACTGTAAGGTTACCTACAGTATATGTCCTTCGCTGGTAAAGTATCAAGATAAAGAACGCCATACATGCCAACAAAAAATAGCAAAACTAACATGTGAGTCAATAACTCCGCCTAGCAATAGGGATCCAATGATGATAAGGCCGGCGCCCAGAAGAAATAATGTCGCAGCAAGACCAATTGCTCGCCACGGAATTTTTGGTGGCGGAGACCGAAACTGAAACAAAAACTATATTAAGTCACATTAATCGTAACCCTCGAGTACACACAGACAAAAGGGAATAACCAAGCAAATACAAATGTACATATATCTGCTTCATACAAAATGATAGTGTCTGAGCAGCCTAATTTTGCAAACGCGAAATGTGGTTTTGCAACTGGGAAAAGTTTGCCTCTAAAAGAATACACTCGTGATATAATTATACTTTCACTATATAGGTGTTTCACAACTTTATCATTTTTCATGTTAATTATCTTGCATTGGCATAAACGAGGTGACTAAGGCTTGATAGCCTATATACTCTAACAGAGTAGTTTTTCCCGTAACATGAAAGAATACGAAACCTGAATTTCAGAAAACCCTTCGTCGTGCCGCAGTTTTTCATAGCGAACTGACGAACTTGCGGATGCCATTACGTTTTGGTCACCGTAACTTGAACGAGACGATGCATCGTTTACTGCATATACCAGATTCCGCCTCATTCTTCAAACTTATGACTTGCTTATATGCAGGCGTACATCATTATATACATACATTTTACTAGTTTTACGTCGTATACTGTTAAGAGCTAGGTTTAGTGTTAAGGTGCAAGATTATTTGCAAAGCAGTAGCAGTAACTGATTACACCATGATGAAACGATAAATCTGTTATATCTGATTAAGAGTGGATGATGCATACTTCAACAAGAGTAGGCAATTAGGCGCATTGTATGTAGAAAGGAATGTACATGGCACGCGTTGCGTTTTGGAATACCACCTCTCATTTAGTTGGGTACAACTCGTGCGAGCCATGGCACTGCCAAAAACGCAACGCCGTAGGTACATTTTGTACCATGCAAGATCCCAAGAGTTGCACACTGTTATACCACACACTGTTGACCTGATCTGTAATAAACAGTCAGTGTTGACAACGAGTTTCACAAAATTATGTTCAGCTAACTTAGCCTAGCTAAGTAAATAACTGTTGACAAGTTGAAATTATAGGGTTGCACAGTTGCTACTACCGTTAAAATAATGGTGGCTTTAATAGTACATTATTATAGCCGCATCCCAGCCATCAAGTTTTTAGGTTTCAATACGTTTTAAGTTAAAATTTTCACTTTTTTGTCAATTAAATCTGTAGAAGACGAATAAATTTTAACATTGATAAGGCTATTATCTTGTCAATCAATTTTTACATCGGAATTTATTGTCGATAACAGGATTTCTTTAGATTTATATCATCGTGAGAACATTGCTGAAGTTAATAATAAACGTCACTGTGAATTGTGAAGCTGTTGTGAAAGCTCTTTTAAATTTAAAACAAAAGTACGGCTTCAGAACTAAAATATTCCGCAATATGTGCTTCAAAATTCATCCCATGTGGTTACAGAACCAATTTATTTGCTGCTTGTAAAGTAACTGGACGCAAAACAGCTCAAAATCTGAAGTTTATTATAGAAAAGTGACCTTGTTAATATATAAAACCATCGTTAAGTTTGGTTTTTTAAACAGTCGTGAAAAAGTTAATTTCTGAGCATTTACTTGTACATAAAATCGTCATCTGATGATCAGTTTGGTTTTTTAAAGTGGTCGTTCGACTACAATCAAAAGCTAGAGAATACTGGGGTTCGCGGAACCTTCTATATTGGCTAGCTGTTATCTGCATGATCGAAACAAGTTTGTCCTCATAGACGACGAGAATTCAGAAGTCACATCTGCTTTGTGGCTTTTCTTGCGTTCTAATCAATGACTGAGAAAGTAATGTGAATTTTTTATGTCAAATATTTTGCGAACGATAAGAAAATGTCCTTTGTTTTTTCGAATTTAACGATACTGATATTGCATCGCTGGATATAGCTTAGGTAGTTGTATGCTGATCAAAATCAGATTAATATAGCTTTAAATAAATTCTGTATTACATATAGGTCATTCAAATCCTTGAATATATCTTTGTAATCAAGGGAGAACTGAAAAAATATCTAACGCAAACTCTATTCCTGATTTGGGGATAATAATTCCTAATGAAAATTTTCCAACATATAGTAGCCGTTTCCAAACACCGGAACCAGAAAGTAAAAACGATACCGGAATCGGAACCGTAGCCGGAACCGGAAAACAAAACACTTGTCATCAAAGTCATTTTTAATGCCTCCGGCTCCGGCAGAAAATACCGGAACGGGATAGTGAAAAATACCGAATTCCCCCACCGGAACCAGAATTCCGGTTGAACATTGAGCAGTACGTTGTTGCGAATCAATAATTCTAGCATCAGACCTTGTTTAGAATATTGTTCACAATCGTGGAATCTTTATCTAGTGAAATGCAAAAATGCTGGAAAGGGTTCAATTCAAAGGTGTTCACTGAAAGTCTACCTGGTCTGTCAGGTCATACTTTTACGGCGAGCGCCTTAAAATTACGGGTTTAGAGCACTTTGAACTGTCCCGCTGTCTCAACTGTTCCATTGTCCCGCTGAGCCAACTGTCCCAATTATCCAACTGTGACAGTTGTGTAACTGTCCCGCTGTCCAACTGTCCAGCAGTTCCGCTGTCCAACTGTCCCGCTGTCCAATTGCCCAGCTGCCCCAATTGTTCAGCTATCCCAAATGTCCCGCTGTCCCAACGGTCCCGTGTCCCAACTGTCCCGCTGTCCCAACGGTCCCGCGTCCAAACTGTCCCGGTGTCCCAACGGCCCCGCGTCCCAACTGTCCTGCTGTCCCAACTGGCCCGCTGTTCCATCTGTCCCAGATGTCCTACTGTCCTAACTGTCCCGCTGTCCCAACTGTTCCGCTGTCCCGACTGTCGTTGTGTGTCCTCCTAGTACATTGCTGTCCGTGGAAAATGGGACAGCCTTTAGGGTAACACTGGCCGCCGCAGTAATGTTTATAAATTATATATCCAATAGTCACCACACTATGCATACACCCAGTTGCCAACAGAGAGTCCCTCTGAACGGCGTCTGTCACGACATTCGCTTACTGCATAACAAAAAGTCCGTCCGGAGGGACGGTACTAAGCGAACAAAAATTGAGGTTCGGAATTCCAAAAAACGCAAAATCGAGTTTCTGATACCCGGATAAATATATGGCAGTATATATGAAAAAATATTCAATGCCCATCACTAGGCAGGATATGGTTCAGGTTGTAGAGTGGTTTACTATACCGAAAAGACAGCGAAATCGTTTTATAGTACTTCCACATGTGATAAAAATACCGGAGCCGGAGGTCAACGAAACTTGCCGGAGCCGGAGCCGGAGGTGAGGCAAAATTATGTAGTAAAATAATGGTTAATTAGTTAATTTTAGCCAATTTCTGTTATGTTGTTAAGTTGTTTGGTTTTGCGCTAATTTTCTGCGAAATTTCAGAAATTCTGTCCTGATAATTGTAACAAAAGTAAAACAAAACGCGGTAAACAGATAAGTTTTGCAAAATTATGCAAAATTTTACTACCGAAAATTCCGGGACCTCCGGCAAAAATTTCTACCGGAGCCAGAGCTGGAGCATCTGGAGGCCGATTTTTTGCCTGAGCCGGAAGCAGATCTCCGGTTGTACCGTGACATTCACCTACAAATGTAAATACTTTAATACTTAAGTCACAGAGCAACATGTTCACAGAATTAGACCGTACTAGCAAAATTAATATGGGATTTGAATTGTATGCAAACTTTAACAATAATTTACCTCGTATTATAAAAAATCGTTCCCAAGCTATTTTTTAAAATAAGTTCGTGCAAGTAAACCTTTGAAAATTGCCCCACAGTTAGGAAATATATATTTCGCTGTGGCACATTCATTACCGAAATGGAGCTTTTTTGAAAAAATTACAGAAACAAAAAATGAAATTAAATGCTAAGAGCCCCTGAAGCCTCAATCTTACTCCAATTATGGCGTATTGAGGAGTGAGTGCGGTGCCCTTGAAAAATTACTGCATTTTGCAGTGCCCAACATCTTCATGTAGGGACTACAGAAAAAAGTTAAGGGAAGGAGGTGTCCAAAGCGTTTGATCACGCTTTGTTATATGGGAACCAGGGCCAATGTATATAACAGGGCCGAAACAGTAGTATAAGCATATTCCTAACCCTAAGCCTAAGCAAAAAAATTAGTCTAAAGCTTCACCTTACTCTATTACAGTCCCGCCGGACTTTTTTTGACACTGTCAGTTTATTTTAACCCATGATACATAATTAGCATAACTCATATTTAAACCAAACAAAGTAATAACACATTGGCAACAAAGCGCATCAAAAACATCAAATGATTAGATTTCTAACTTTAAAACCAAATGTTGACTTATTTCGTAATACTAAATATTCAAAATACTGAAAAAATTTTTCCTCCGCCATAATAACCTTTATCCGACACAAATTTCTGAAAATGTTTCCCTGCAGTATTTCGACTGTTGGGTACTCGGCATTTTCATTTTCAGGCGTTGTCGGGCCTTCTAGATTGCATAATGCATGTGATGTATAACAAAATTTAAAACATTTTATCTCTGCTTATCTTGGAAAGATTTCCCAAGAATAAGATCTACGGCACTCACATTTTCTGTATCTCCCAAATTACATAAGAAAGGTCGTGAAACTTTGTAAAATTCAACAGCTCTCGGGCAGCTAACAAAAACATGCATATTATCTTCTCGTATCTGTGTATTTTTTAAAGCACATAATTTACAATTTCCATCCGTTTCAGTAAAAAATTTAAGTCTATGGTTTGTGTAAAGTGATATATGTCTTAAACCGAAATGAAGATTTCTAACCGGTGCTTCAGTATATTTTGGCTTGGCCCACCTCCAGGACACTTTAACCCTGTTTCACTAATGTTAAACAGCTTAGTCCAAATTTGGTTTATACACGTTATGCTGTTTGCATAAACGTGAGAGATCCATATATGATATAAGGTCTTAGTAGTGACCAAGGACATTTTCAAATGTTTACCAAATATCCAGCACATCGAACCTCGTCGTTCAAATTGAGAATCAATTATGGCAATACGAATTTCTTTATAGAAATCTGGACACGTCTGTCTTCTAAGTTGTCGCTTAGACAGCCATTCTAATGGTCTGTAGAAATGTTCAAAGGATCTCCTCCAACTTAAAATTTCTTTCACATTTATGATTCGTATATAAAACATTAAGCGTTCTAATTTTAGTTTAATTTCAAAATCTGGGTAGTTTACGCCCCCAAGTGATATTGGCAGGCAAAGCATTCTTCTTGCTATAACATTGGATTTCGAGGGAAAAATATATACCGTGATATTCCTTTGTACGCTTGTTTAACTAAAGAATTTTCAGGAGTACCCACCTTCATAACATAGTTAAACATACAAAGATAATAAGTATAAACACAATGCATTTTACCATAAATTGATATACCAAAGGGTGGAATTCTTCGTTCAAGCGTCGCAATAGTTTCACTGGGTTTTTTCTAATTTTCCCTATGTAATCCATTTTTATCAAACCATATACCATAAACTTTTAACTTATCAACGATTAAGTGTTTTACCCAATGTGGCGCATTATTAGCAAAACTCCCGAGCTGTAATATTTGAGTTCTATCTTCGTTGAGTCTGCTACCTGAAGCCTTCTGA
This sequence comes from Enoplolaimus lenunculus, assembly GCA_030248215.1. Classification (NCBI taxonomy): domain Eukaryota; kingdom Metazoa; phylum Nematoda; class Enoplea; order Enoplida; family Thoracostomopsidae; genus Enoplolaimus; species Enoplolaimus lenunculus. The sequence goes on along the minus strand of JASANG010000694.1, from coordinate 230,118 downwards.
AATTTTTTAAATATTTCAAAAGCCGTTTGGACTTCATTCCAATTTGACAAGAAGAGACTTGTGTCATCAGCATACTTAGTTATTTTATTGTCAATTCCGTATAACGGTAATCCTTTTAACATGCCAGTTTTCCTTATATAACACGCAACAACTTCAGTAGCTATAACATACAAATATGGAGATAAGGGACAATCTTGCCTAACACCTCTGTAAACGTAAAAAGATTCTGACAAAAACCCATTTACATTTTTACACAAGATTTTGTGAAATCTGGCTTGTAAATTGTGGATAAGACCCTCTGAAAATTTTTTCCAAGGTTCATATGGGTATAAACCTTAGACATGAAAGTTCATTCAAGCATATCAAAAGCAGATTTGTGGTCTAAAGCTAATATCAAAGCATTAGTATTCGAGAAACTTGCATAATTTACACTGATAAGACATGAAATATACTATCTTGTATTCTCCGATTTGGTACAGATGCCGTTTGATCAGTGTGGACCAAATGTGGCATTATACTTTTCAACCGCATAGCAAAAATTTTAGCGAAAATTTTGTAATCTACATTTAACAATGTAATTGGGCGCCAATTACTTAATAAATTCCTTGCGCCTTTTCCTTTATATAATAAAGTTATTAAACCTTCATAACATGATGGTGGCGTACAAGCATATTGTAAGAAGAAATTATATAACTAACATAACACAGGTGCTAGTTTATACTCAAAACACCAATAAAATCTTATTGGAATACCGTCTACCCCCGGTGACTTTTTTCCTTGCATTGAACACAAAGCCTTGTGCACTTCTGTAGTCGATACAGAATTATTTAATACTTCAGACTGCTGCGCTGTAAGCGTTGGGATGTTCCCGTTGTCTAAGAAATGGCTTAGATAGGATTCCGATATTTGCTCTGAAGTGAAAACATTTGAAAAGAAGGACGTTACATAATTTTGAACTTCCGATCTTTCAAGTTACAAGTCACCGGTGGCCGATTGCAACGAACTAATATACTTTTTTCCCACGGGTCAATACAGTACATGGGCCGGAGCCAGGGTACAACCGGAGGTCGCCTCCGACTCCGGTTCCGGAAGAAAATCGACCTCTGCCACCGGTAGAAATTTTGCCGGAGGTTCTGGCAATTTCGGTAGTGAAATTTTGCATAATTTTTGGAATATCCACGTTATACTGCACGCGCTACTGCAAAAAATGTCTGGGTCTGAGTAAGGCCCGACGTCGTTTTAACACACTTTATTACGAGACCACTGTAACGTTCGGTAGTCCCTAACGAGGTCGTAAAGACATATTGCACTGTGTTCATATAGTATCGCAAACATAACAACACAAACAAACGCTGTAGTGACCCCAAATAAGAGGGGGAACTGATATTTATTTGGCCTCCAGAAAGTACCCCCTGTTATTTGGATACAGACTGTTATTTATTTATAACCCACGCTCCGCCAACCTTCGTTACTAAAATATATCTGGTACTGCAACTGTCCGTTGAATTAAACGTTTATTTGTCTTTTTCAATAGCTTGAGCGATAATGCAAGGTTATACTTAGGAATGTACTTTCAAAATTTAAGCAAACTTTAAAGTTTCAAACAAATTATTTGGCCATGGAGTCATTTATGCGCTGCAAGTAGGGAATAATTGACATTTATGGACTTAATTAGCGTTTAGGGACTATTCGCTTACGGACTCTTATAAGGAATACGGAATCCTATTGATTGAGACTCAAAATGGGGACCCCCTCCTATTACCCCCTCTTATTCGGGTCACCACTGCATATACACTTATTTATTTTGCATAATTTTTTTACCTTTTGTCCCGACTACCTTCGGACAGTGTCGGGACAATTAACATTGTCGACGAAACGCGTAAAATTGTACCCACACTCTAGTTGCAGCTTCGATTTGTACACATATCCCTACCGGGTGGTTGCACAAATTTTTACATTAGCGCGCGCATTATAAAGTGGATGACCCATTTACAAAATTAATTTGCTTGATGTCTTTTGTTTTAACTTTTGGCACAATTTTGAGGAAAGAATTGCCAAGATTTTGTAAACAAAAAACGTCAAACGAAACGATTTAACAACACATTTCCGATATTCGCTAAAATTAACAAATTAAACATTATTTTAACTACGTAATTTCGCCTCACCTCGGGCTTCACCTCCGGCTCCGACTCCGGCCGGCTGCCCCTGAAAGGAACCTAGACTTATCCACTGTAATAATTTGATTGTATCGCTTTAATGAATACTGATAAGTAGGGTATCAGTATCACATCCCACATGAGCATCTCAGCACGCCTGCATGTGATACCTGTATAACATATCGAATACTGGTGACCTATGTCCTATATTACCTACTGGCTGCAAACAATGACGGATTTTTGAAAAAGGATTGCAGCTTACAAGCCCCGGAACCGAAAATGCAGTCAGTTTGATCAGAATTAAGTTGAATAACATAATTGAGTAATCATTCAGTTTTTAATGTAGGTAAACTAAAAACGTTCCAGTTTAAAATATATTCAACAAAAACGCATGTATGATGTTAAAGACAATGCGTATTCGCTATTCTTGCAACAAACTACCAAAGTGCTCGGTGAATGTTTTAATATCCCAATTATAGCGCTTTTAAAGAACATCTAAAAGAACATCTTAAATACGTTAATTTTATGTGCATTTACAAACTGAAAATACAAACTGAAAATTAATCAACAATCATATCATTAGATAACTGTGTGAGTTAATAGTTGGAAACCGCCCGAATGCCATATTGTTTTAAAGCATTTGCAATATGTAGCTGAATAAAACTAACACAATGCACGTGATTAGGAACAGCAATTTTGCGGTTAGGTACAACACAGCATCATTACACTCAGCGATAAATTATCCATATTCTCAAATCTGTATAGCATCTATCACCAGTTCTCAAAATTGGGACAGAAATCGAACAAGTCAAAATTTGAAACATCGACTGTGTGATTTTTGTTGTTTTGTCGCTGTTTTTGTTGTTGTTTTCCTACCATTCACTGGTTTAAATGTACACAATCTATCACCAACTTGTGATGAGTGCTTACAGATATCGAACAAATCAAATGTCAAAAATGTGCTGATGTTCGTACCTTACCATTCACTGGTGCGAAATCTAACAAACCTACAGTAACGGACAAAATTAAGTGCAATCGCGACCTAAACATGGTTTGACTTGTGATTGCTCGCATATGCGATCGCTCGCAAAACGCAATTTATTTGAACGTAAAAGTGCAGTTGCGCACGCAGCTTCCTGTTTACAGACGCGGTGAAAATTGCGGTTATAGACGCAGCTAAAATTGCGGTCACAGACGTGGTTCAAACAGCGACTGAGACAGCGGTGTAAATAGCGACTGCGAACGCCAATAAAATTGCGACCAAGATTGCGTCTCAAACTGAATTTGAGCTGCGATCACTAACTCAGACGCGGCTATAAAACCGTAACCGCAGAGCACGCAATCCAGGTTTCTGTGTACTTACTTCTGTCCGTGACTGTATCACTCATTTGTGATCTGTGCAACACACTTTTAAAAATATTGGTCTAGATGTAGATGTTAACTAAACAACTTCCGATGTTAATTAAGTTTAGCATTTTGTTCCATAGCATCAACACAACGCATACATAGTCTTGTAGATAATTTATCATCATAGCTTTTTTGCTTAATAACAAATCTCCTGCATCGTTCGCACTCGGAATTTAAAGTTTGTCTGACCACGAACCGGTACACATTTCCATTCATAAATTTATCTTCGATAACGGTGACTGACGCAACCCCAAACAAAGCCGTTAACTGATCATAATTTCCACAGTGAAAAAGGTACAGCTTTTTAGACACAGCAGGTGAGGCATAGATAAAAACATCATATCCAGAACTACTAAGACCACTGATACTGGACGCTACTTCCATACGTAAAGGCAAAACTACTTCATCCATAGCGTCGATAATTTTGCCGTTAATTTGGAGCCATTCGTCTGGAACAACCAGCCAACCGTTACGAAACGTCTCACCAATTGTTTTGTCAGGACAAAATTCATTATATTCTTCAGCTAGGACAGGCATGATTGGCGCGATTACACTGGCCAAATAATTCCCTACACATTGCAGCACAAATTGAGCAAAAATCCGACTATTACTGTGCTGCGGTTCGCAGTATAATCTGTCTTTAATAGACGCAATGTAGACTGGTGACACAGTTTGACTGATAAAGTTTAACACTAAGTTTACAATTTCGTCGTACTTGTAACTGTTGTACAGATCGAATGCTTCCTTGTAACATTTCGACAGCCGCCACAGCATATATTGATCTAACGGATGTAAATCGGAACGCTTTGGGGGAGGTATCGCAGTTGAGCAATCTGAGATTGATCCTGTTTAAAATCATACATCACCTATGTTATTGCACAGCTACAGCGCAGTGTCACGTATGCCAACAATTTAAGGTCAGAGGTAATTTTAGGCTATAATACCACAAACCCACTCCAACTCTAAATCGTAATAACCTTGAGTACTATACAAATACATATTAAAGAGATAACTTTATACAAATCAAAGGTTTGCAATAACCATAAAAGGAAAACGAGTCATCCAAACATTCGTATTTTTGCATTTTCCAGCCTTACAATATTTTTATGCGCGACAAAGTGTTACTAACCTAGAATAAACCGAAAAATCAGTCGAATCTGAGTGATATGTTCTCGTACTTTTGCCAAACTGTTTGAGCTAAGCCGAATATTCGTTTCACCAGAGGCTTCGGATGCAACCCAAAGCCGCAATCCATCGCTGCCGACTACTGGCAGCGGCTGTTTTGCTTGAATTTCGCTGTCAGAACAGTGTTGATTAACTGGGTTCGTGTTTGAGTCAGTGAGACACCACCTCTGACTTTGAACACCGTCCGTCAACTCAAATGGATCAATAACATTTCCCAACGATTTTGACATTTTACGGCCATTTTCATCCTGCCAAAAAGTAAAATTTTAAGTTTTCTCCTAAAGATATGGGCATGAACAGATCAGAGCTGCGGCTAAGGTATTCGAAGCAAGCCGCCTTCAAGATGGAGTTGCCGGCCGAGCACATACACGAGGGCATAATATACAATATCGGAAGAAACTCGCTAGCGGAGCGAGCAGAAGCCAAACAACGGTGAATAAATTCAGTGTTTAACTTGAATTGAGCTAAAGGCGCGAAATTTTTTAAATATCATAGTGGATTTGTCTTGCGAGGGACCAAGGTGCCCGGAGCCCGCTAGGGGCTAGGGCGGCCATTGCTGCAGCAATGGTGAAGACATCCTGAGTTACAAAGTGTAAACCAGATTAGAACGAATATAACTGCTATATTAGTTGCTCTGTCCGACTAAGAAATTGTTAGGTTTATGCATCCAATTGCGTATTTTGATCATTATTCATTATTTGAAAACAGCGCACTGGCTTCAGCTTACCTGTACAAATCCATGGACAACGACTTGGCGATATGGACTTTTATTGTTGCACGCTAAAGATGTATACAGCAAACTTGAAAACCAGCCGCGAAATTGGTCAATTCCCTCTACAACCAGGTCTATTGGAAAAGGATCTGAAAGATCTGCGTACAAGTACATGTTAATGTACATCGAAATAGTACTCAAATATAGGTAATTAGTGGTATTTTTAGCTTTAGGCATAGGAATAAGAAAACGCTGAGACACTGAAAGGTCCCTAAAATAACACTGATCATCTTTATCACGCTCTTCAGCATTATTGTTGCCCAAAAAAGATTGTGAACTACATTCAAACATTTACAACACATGTATGTCAGGAAAAATATGTAAAAGTAACTCAATCTGTTTTATGGCAAATGTCATTTGGAATTTTTAACAAAACTTACGGTAAGTTGAAATAGCAGAGCCGGATCTCCATTTTTCTCGGACCGGAGCAGGATATCAGGTCGCACCTTGGATGGCCCCACTTTTTAAGACATATTTAACAATATTCTGCTCCATGGTTATATACAGGGAAAAGTTTGATAGTACTGCTGGAATCCACATTACCTTTCAAATCGTTTAAAGCGCATGCCCACGAAACACCGCTATCCAACCAAATGTCCATTATTTCGTTTCCAAGGATCACAGGAGCATCAGGTGGCAATCCAAACTCTGCTCTTAGATTAATTGGAAACAACTTTTCAATCAATTCACGTTCTCTATCTGAATTGCCGCTCGCAAGGAACCACACATCTGAACCACCAGAATTTGGATCACGAAACAGCGCTGCTAAATGCTTTATTGTGTTTTCACTAATAAGCGGACGCCCATCAGAGTATTCAGTCGAATAAAATACTGGAATAGGCACACCCCACGAGCGTTGACGACTGATGCACCACTGCGGTTTTATAGAAATCTGCAATGTAATTGATTTCAAAAAGTTTTTGCAGTAGGTTATAGCACTTGCAACATGCATGTGCAAGTTAAGTCACAAAACACCTTTAAAATTCAGGTAGCTGCAAATTATTCACACGTCAAAGTTTTTGCAGTAGGAACTAGCACTTGCAACTTGTATGTACAAGTTAGGTCACGAAACACCTTTGAAATGTAGCTGCAAATTATTCAATTGAATTCTTGCAATAAAATCTAATTCATACGTTTACATGTACCTGAAAGTCGCACTAACTTGTAGCACCTGCATTTTGATGGCCAATCGGAAACTGTGCTGCTGAGCCTTCTTGAATTAATTCAGATTTTGAATTTATGCAACGATCATGAATAAATTTGAATATCAAACTTGTTTGGCATTTTGCAGTCCACGGCGAAGGTGTCTGGACTAGCTTTACACATGTTGAGCACTACATAAATATTAGGATTTGAAAACGTTTTTAACGCAAGAAATTACGAGTAAAACCTTCTTCACATTTGAATATTTCATGCAGCAGCTTGTAGCCGCAAGCTCTGTTCAAAAATTCATTAGGAACACTGGCAGCTGCATATTATTATGGTACAACCGGAATTCCGGTTCCGGTTCCGGCATTTTTTCACCTTCCGGTTCCGGTTCCGGTTCCGGTAAATTTTTACCGGATTTAAAAATTCCGGTATTATAATTTGGCCGTTTTCTTAACTTTGCTAATTTTTAAGAATCTCTTTTGAAAGCCACTTGTACTCCGAATATAAGCCATTGATGGTGGATTTCACTTCAGTCGATCATGAAAATCTAAAATACAACAAATAAAATAAAACCTATGTTCGACTAAGGTTATTTCACAAATAATAGAGCAAAAAATAAGATTAAAATGAAATTTTTGGTGAAATGCATTTTTCATTTTCCGGTTCCGGTTCCGGTAAAATTTTCAAATTCCGGTTCCGGTTCCGGTAAATTGTAATTCCGGTTGCACCCTGATTATAGTCATGATGAATACCCACCAGAAAATAATTCGCGTATCTGAATAGCCTTGCGAGTCGAATAAATTCATCATCATTGGCTGAACTGATGACTTATAGCTCATATTTGTTATTTATTGCAATTGTCTTCAAATTACTGATATAAATTTATGTCAAGATTCACCTTGCAAATACTTGACACTGCAAGTTGCGGTTGCCAGTTCTCGCTGCAAAAACTTGCACACGTCAGCAGAGCTTTATATTAACATGTGTCCAGGTAAATGAATATTGTGTTCAAGTAACACATACATGTATTAAATTATGAAAACATAACATAGTTTTCTAAAATATTCCAAACCAAACATAGCACAATAAATTCGTCTAACAAAATTTGTATAATACAACAAGTTCTAATAATTCAAATACGTCTTAAGAGAAAAGAATTTACAAGACAGAGCGCAATTACAATTTTGCTTATTCACTGAAAGTCAATCCTTAGTAACAAATGACAAGCGATAGTTTCACGTATTTCACGCGACGTAAAAAATATGTCAAACTCAAAATAAAATAATTTATTAGCCTAACCCTAAGCCTAATTGCACCTGAGAAATCATGCTGTTTTTTGCCGGTTCAGGATAAAATGCAACGTCTTTTAATATTGTATCCAGTGCTTGTTTTCTAAGACTATCAATGTCGATGAACCATTGTTTGCTGGATCTGATAATTACCGGTTGCTTTAATCTCCAGTCGTACGGATAACTAAAAGTATTGTGATATTAACACATGCAGACAAAGGAAAATTCAATACTAATTGTTGTATGTGAAAATACTTCGTATGCAAGCCGCTGCTTTTGAGAACGCGCATATATGTATACATAGGTTTCAGCAAGTACTGCACTTCTTTTACTTCAGTGGAAAACTTCCTTAAGAAAGAATGTTTTCGTTTTGTATTTTCATTTTTGGTACAACATTAACAATTAGTATAAACAAAGCTTTCTTAATGCACATGTGGACATGAGCGGTGGAGGGTCCACCTCGGCGTTTTTCCACTCCACTCATCCCACCGGTAGATATTTTCCGTACATTTTCATCTCACCACCTTGCAAAAAATAATAATAATAATATATTATGATTCTGTGCGTATTGTTGGTTTTATTTTGAACGCGATTTGGTGTGAGTTCAACACTGCGTTCCACTCCACCCGTTGATTCAGATAGAAAGATTGTCATCTCGTCAAATTGGTCTGATTGGACTACAGTCACGGACAGAATTAAGCGCAACCGCGGTCGCGACCCAAACGCGGTTCGAATCGCGATCGCTCCCAGACGCAATCGCGATCGCTCGCAACCGCAATTTACGTGAACGCAAAAACCGCGACTGCGACCGCGGTTCGAACCGCGACTGCGAACGCAATTAAAATCGCGTCTACGATCGCGTCTCAAACCGTGACTGCGACCGGGGTTCAAACCGCGACTGCTGACGCAATTAAAATCGCGTCTCAAACCGCGTTTGAGACGCGATCGCTGAAACCCTCAGACGCGGGTACAAAACCGCAACCGCAACCGCAGTGGACGCAATCGCGGTTTCTGCGCACTTAATTCTGACCGTGACTGTACTTCAAACGGAAAGAAATACGAATGGCAACCAATAGCTCAGAAGCCGAGAGGGCAGGGGCAGACATTGGCCACTCCCATTTTTGAAATCCGAAAATTTTGTATAACAGAATGAAAAATTTTTTACGAAAAAATAGTACGCAATTTCCGTGCACCTTATAAATTACTCAAATTGCAGTAGGTTTCTCGCTCGCAAAGTTTCTTCTTTCAATATGTATCGTTTGTGAGCCTGTGTGCCCTCGTCTTAAACTAGCTGTTGTGCCCATGCTGCAAACAGCACATTCAGAGGTAAAGCCAGAAAATTCTAAAATGTGGCCTACTTGATATATTATGATAGCTGAAAAAACCTCGCGAGCGAGAAACTAGGGGAAAGTTTAGTGCTAAACCTAAATACAAAGTGTTAGTTTTGATCGCTGATGGGGACTAGGCAGGTGTAGTTTCTTTTGACCAACCAGCGCGAATGTTTTTCTGATCCACAATTCAAAATATTAAACGAAAAATTGAGAGGCACGAAATTTAACATTGTAAACCATCAATAAGCTAATAAGATTCTTCAGGATTTAGTTTCCATTTCGTAAAAGAAAAACAACAATGGTAATGCTTTATGATGCTTCCGTTTACGAAGTATGAAACTACTGCGTTAGCTAAGCGCAAAAATATCTACCTGTGAACATAAGAGTGATGTTTGATTATCCGATCACCCAACAGCTGCAAAACCATTGTGTTGCCTTCTTTGACAACATCTTTTCCGGCCAATTCTTGTCCCATTTCTTGCGTAAATTTTCCTGCTTGATCTACACCACACACGTCACACGTGATGCCGGTTGAGTTACACAGCTTAAATGCAAGCAAAACACAGCAAATTCCCACATAATAAAATGCAAGTTTGCTCACTACATAGCATTCAGAATGAATCAATAGTGAACTTGCTTGAGTTCGCAGTCGCGGATTGAACCATGGCTGTAGCCGCAATTTGAACCGCGTCTATATCCGCAATTTTTTAACTCTGTCCGTGATTGTATCTTGCCGCTCCCTCTACCAAGGTGAGCTAGTTACAGGCCTGAATCTCCAATTTATTACATTCCAATCAAAGTCGAAAAACATGTTGCAGCAATATACAATACACTTACTATACCTGAAAATCTTCAAATCCATGCGAGCAACTGATATGCACCAAACCTGTCCCAATGTTAGCTTTGACGGTTTTCGGCGTGTCTAACAGCCGACCACTACACACAGACAACTTATCGATTTCTGGATTAACATATTTGAAACCTTCAAATTCATCGTATTTTACTTCTCTTTCTATTTTGAGTTCTATTCCTAGTGCATTCGAAACGAAATCCAGCAACGGTTTTGCAATGAGCCAAAAACGGGGAGCATGAAATAAAGTCGTGTTTACAGGTCGAACCCACACGTATGGTATATCTGAGCTAAACGCAATGGCATTGTTTGACGGCAGGGTCCAAGGTGTTGTTGTCCAACATAACAATGAATGCCGTGCATTTGTTGCATTGGTAACACCTTTAAAACGGAGGACGATAACGAACAATAAATAGTAATTACATGATTTAAATGGCGTAAATGACTTGATTCTAATTTTGTTATATACACGAAAATGATTATTCGTTCTGTACGAGATATAATGCAATATATATCTACTAAAGTTTAACATGTGTAACTCGCAAACATTATATACCGGTTAAAATCGCAACCTTAATGACACATCGGTAATATGCATCAGTAGCAGTTTCATCAGGGACATACATAAACGAGCGTTTGTTAAAAGGTATTTGAGCAAATCACATTATTCTCTATTTTATGCCACGGCCCAAACAATCAAGTTTTTAAACTCCGTTGCGTAAAACTGACCTTTTGATAACGGAAATTCCACAAAACAAGCAATGCTTTTGTGCTGTTCATTATATTCCAGCTCTGCTTCAGCAAGGGCAGACCGAGAACTTGGAGACCAATACACCGGTCGGTACGCACGGTAAATGAAACCTCTTTGATACAATCGCCAGAATAGTTGAATTTGTTTTGCTTCATAATCGTAGCTAGAAGTGATGTACGGATTAGCCCAGTCGCCAAGAACGCACCATCTCTTGAATGCGTTCGCTTGACGGCAAATAACTGTATTAGCTAGGGATCGTGCAGCAGTTCGAATTTGCATTGGTGACATCAAATTATTTTTCAGTGTGTCTTCTGAAGTTTGAGCAATCTAAATATATTATGTATTTTATTCATCAGTGGCAGATCCAGAAATTGCAGATGGAAGATGTCGCCCGATCGAAACGCCAAATTAACTTTAGAGCCATCTTTTAATATAAATGGTTTTTATCTCTGTTAGGGTGCCTTGGCTTGGGTTGCCTCTTTGGATACGCCAGTGTTATTCAATCACCACAACATATTTTCATTTCAATCAAGTGCGGCACCGGAAGATAACTACATGCAAGTAAACATTAGAATTTAGCATTATATAATATATGTACATTTTCTATTACAACGCACTTGCGTTTCTTGAGACCATGAATCCCACAAACGAGGATGTACTTTATTACATGCTGAGCATGGGCTCGAAAATTCAGCAATTTTTTGTTACAGAACCCAAAACTTTACAAACACTGCCGCATTAGATTGTCGAGAAATTTGTAAATACTGAAAAATGTCAAATTCAGTTACTTTTAAGACTGTTAATTGATTACTGTGTTGTTCAGTAAATTACGTTCGACCCCAAATCATTTATTTCAATGGTTAAATCAGTACGTAATCCACGAAATTTAGATCATTTGGACGGCGTAAAGTCTTGCTTTAAACAGTGCCCTATTGTAAAGTTCACCACATTCAAAAACTACGGTATATATAGAAATTTCGAAATCTAGCATAAGAAATCCAAACCACTAACAAACGTAAATCAATCGAAAACTATACTATTTTTAGAGATGTGTCGATTAATCTACAGCAGCATCGGTTATAACTGGATAACTGGTACTTTTCGTGAGTTTCGGCATCGGCACTCCAAAAAACTGCCATAAAATTACAGTGGTTTATGGTGGTTAGGGTTTAAGTGTCCGTATAATAGTGTAATTGAATATCCTATCTGTTCTTTGAACATGGTGTACTAAAATTGAAATCGGTTTTGGCATCGGTATTTGCATCGAGAATCGGTATCGGCATCGGGAAAAATTTTGGAATCGGCAAATCCCATACTATTTCAAATATCAAAGGGTTGTCAAGTTACTAATGGCTTTGGTATACTCTTCCCCACAATTCCGATTAAGGCTTAAACCTAGACTTCTTAGACTTGAGCTTAGGTTTACGCAAAGGCTTAGACTAATGTCTAGGTATAACTAAGCCTTGTCCTGAGTCTAAGCCTAAATGTGTGTGGTGAAACTGAGTCTTAATAGTTTTTACCGCCTTCATTTCAATGGGCAGTCCATGGCAATCCCATCCAGGACGATAATGCACGCGATACCCAGCCATAGCTCGAAACCGCAACGTGATATCTTTTAATATTTTGTTAACCGCATGACCAATATGAGGATCGCCATTCGCATACGGAGGTCCATCATGGATCACAAATACGCCCCGAGGTGAAGGTTTGTTACTGAGCTGCCATTCATACAGATGCTGATCGTAGCCCAGTGTCTACAAAAATCATACCAGTTATAGTCCCAAACGCTGTTCAATTCATCTACAGTTAAACTCCACTTGACTAAACAAACGCGGAATTCAAACCGAAAGCAATATATTACAAGAGCAGCATCCCTAATATTTTGTTCCGAAATATTTTGACCCCCCTTGAAACTTAGCTTAGCTCCCTCTGAATATTAAACGTTACCCACGGAAAAATAGTGGCCTTCAACTTACAAAGTGGTTGTATCCATCGGAATTCAGCTGAATATATAACAGTTTAGGCTACGACATATACATAAGCATTGTAATAGTAGAATGTTTCCAACGTTGAAAAATGTACTCAAACAACCTCTAAAACCTTTGCCAAACAAAACGTCTCAGTACGGAAACAACAGGTTATATACACGCTGCGCTAACGACCGATTTTCAGGTCAGAGAAACGTTTCATGTCAGATACTGACTGTTCCACGGGGCCACCTACCCAGGCTATGGCCATATATCGCGCTCGCACATCAAAAGATTTTGAATCCGCCGACACTTATGTCGCACACAAAAATCAACTTACTTCCATTGTTCGCAATTCGCGCCGTATTTGGTCTTTAGGCTTTACATAGGTGGGAAATTTAGTTTTTGGAAGAAACAATGTATGAGAATATCGCTTGCTACGGCGTGAATCTGTTGAAGCGTAACGCTGAATTAACAATTCCCAGACGTGCGATAAAGATCGTTTAAATCGCAAGTCACAGTGTGACTTACAACATACACAACTCATTGTAATTAACAACAGTTATGAATATTAATTTGAATGTGGAAGCTACAACGCGTTCAAATTAACATATTAGTTAAGGAAAGCTACATCGACAGTCCAAACATGACACGGTAGTATTTTCAACATGTACACAACTGCTGTGAAACACCTAGCGGATCCAGAGGAAAACGAGTGGGGACGTACGCCCCCTGTCCTCAAATTTTTATGATAAAATGGTAAGAAGGTCCCCTACCTTACGATTTTTTCTGCTCAGAAATTTTTTTGTGAAAAACGATAAGTCTGCTACCATACAATTTTTCGCTGCCAATGGTCGATATATAGCAAATAGCAAAAATTGCGTTTCTTGCCAGCCCGCCGCAATTCAGAAATTTGCGGATCCACCTCTGCAGTGAATATTATAATTGCAAAAGCATAGCTTAAAAACGGATACTCGTTTACTCTCTCCACATAAACTTCATTTCACGCAAAACTAACTTGGCCAGAAGTGTACCACTAAGCCACAGAATATGCCTAGACTTATGAATAAACCTAAGCGTAAACCTAAGCCTAAGCCTATGAATGTGATAAGGTAATAATGTAAACACTATCTTGGGAAATTTCCACCTTCAATTAAATGAATCAAATTATCTCTAGCATTATGCCCAAAACAAACAAAGTGCCTAAAATGCATCATAACTTCCGATGCCACTGGCACCCGGAGAAAGTTTGGTACAAGCAAGAACAGTGGCTCACGGGAAGCCCAACCATAGACACATATACATGTATACATGTATACGTATAAACAAAAACACATACATATATAAATATGTCAAGTATTCAATGTAGTGGTCAATGTGGAAGGTGGTTTCACGGAATCAAATGCGCACATTTTTCAAAAGCCGACTTAAGACATATATCAGCGCATCATACATGGAAACGCGAACAATGTTCTGCGAATCAGTATATCCATATTGATCATACCCGTTTAATTTTCGACTGCGATGAACTAAATATTTCACAGTACTTAACAGAAGAGTAACCGCATCGATCGACTTTTTCCAGTAGTTAGTCGCTCGCACCCCCGTATCAAACAGCGCCGCAATGTAACTCCGTCAACCGATGAAAAGCTCATTGCGGCAGCCGAGCAAAATCAAAAGAGCAGGGCTAACCAAAGGGCTGAGAAATGACAAGAAATAAAATTGACAGACCGAATTAAACATCGTAATATAACATGAGCCAAGAAGCCATTAATGCTCATCGTAACCATAGCCGACTTGACAACATTGATAGTGATGCGATTGAAATGAATTTCTGCAGGACTGCCATCGACTAAGCTTAAGCTTTAGATATATTTTTTGCTTATCTTAGTCTTAGATATAAACTCATGCTCAGACTTATAACCTTAGGCATAGGTTTAAAAATATGCTTATTCTACAGTTACGGCCACGTTCTATTCATCGGTTGATCACATAAAAGGCGGAAAAAATTCATGCCTATTATTTTCAAGGTATTAACCAGTTTTGATTGACGATATGATACTAGCATAACACTTTAACTGTGAAAGTTACGCCTTGAAAAAGGCATAGAAAGGTGTATATTTGTTAAAATTCTTGCGTAGTGTTCGCCATGTAAGTTTTAAAAACGTTCTCATATATTTACAACACATTCCTTTCAAGATTGCCGCTAGCGAAAACAAGTGGCCACCCGAGGGCGGTGATAAAAATAAAGTTTTCGCGGCGATTTATTATTTTAAATGTATGAAACGACAATTCAGAGCGGATAAAAATATTCAAATCATTTGTTAAAAAATCTTATTTCCATTTTCGGTAACGGTTTAAAATTGACCGAAACTGAGACCAAAAGTCTCGGTCTCGGTAGGTTTGCTCTCGGTCACAGTCTTTGTCTTGCTTTTTTGACCGAGACCGCCAATCCCTGGACACAGGGCGTTCAGGGTTTCAAGGTCTCGCTGTAATTACAACCGAGGTCCGATAAGTTACTGTGCAAATCGTACTTGTTAGATTTCAGGTCTTCCGTAAAGATAGTTATAAAGATCGCAGATTTCTCAGATTTTGTGCCGAGAAGTTGTCAGGTTCGAACTTGTAGGTACAGGTCTAAATATGTTGGTAGTCAACATGCGCTATATTGTTAGAAACCAAGTCAAGAGAAGTGCACATGCGCCCATTTGCAATGGTTTTCCAAGGAACGCCTTCCAGCCCTGCCGGTTACCTAAGCCCAAAACTACTCACTCGGTACTAATTCTGTAAAAACCACAATTTGCTTTGACACGCATATGCGAAATTTTCAAAATTTTCAAACTTAACCCACAGTAGGGTTATAACTACTTGCCCAAAAATATAATCACGGTACAGAAGGTAACTATAAGACAAGGATGTCTGTCAGGACTATGCACACGTTTCCTAATACGTACTTTAATCACTTCCCGAAAATCGAAAATTCCATTGCACTACCGTACAAGAATATAAAACTCGGATGTCTGTCGAAACAAACCTTACCTTAGAGGTCACAAAATAATCCATTAGGCCGCACTGTGGCTCAACCAGTTTATATATATACAAAACAAATCGTCAAAATTTAACCAACAGCACTTGCTGAAAACTATCGAGTGAGCTCTTACTAACTCCAACGCACCCCCCAGATGACAGCACAGATTGCTTTTATAGCTGAAGTATGAAAGGTCGCCAAAATTCTTAGAATTCGCTTGAAACCTTTAACATTATCAAGAATTCGTTCAAACTAAAACAGAATTGGCGGAAAAGTTGATTTTCAAATCAATTTCAGCTTAAATTTAATCCAAACTTCGCGGAATTTGACAATGTTTGGGTTAAAAATCTAAATTTTAAAAGTTTGATTTTTCAAAAACTAGAATTTTACAGAAATATTTAATGTTTTGGCTGGAAAACCTCGAATTGATAATCAAGAAAAATATTTACTAAAGTAATTACAAGAGGACATGGTCTGCAACTCTCAAAAAATTATCCAAATCTCCATGACTAATTACACGCCAATTGAGAATTTACTATCTTTTCGAAAGTACCTATGTAATTTTAAATTCGAACCCCAATATGCGAAACTACGTATAGTCAACCTTTTCACTCATAGAGTATATACAATACTATGAGCAACTAAATACAATAATGTAGGAGCAATACACAAACTGTAAGCAGTGTTTAACATTTATAAAATATGCCAGTGTCAAATCTCCACAAGACGTGAGAGCCCCTCGGGCTCGAGCGTCCAGCTCCAATAGCTCAGTGGTTATCGTAAACGCCTCCCACCCGTGAGATTGGGGATCGAATCTTTCCTTGAAATTACATCTCATATGAAATTGAAAATATTCATGTGAAGAACGGTTAATAAAAATATTCCTAAGTATCTATAACCCTTTAACTCATAGACTATACTATAAGCAACTAAGTACAATAATGTACGAGCAATACACACACTGTGAGCAGTACTTAACATTTATAATATATGCGCAGTGCAAAATCTCCATAAAACGTGAGAATCCCTCGGGATCGAGCGTCAAGCGTCAAGCTATTACTCGCACCAAAAACATTCAGTAAACACTATTAATTATTGAAAAAATTTGAAAAGTCCTAGTTTTGTCTTGTCAATTAAACTAATATGGAAATTAGCTATTAGCTAAATATTCAATAATCGGTTTTGGTTGTTTCTGCACAATTTATTCAAATTCCTCGCATCTAAAAAGTCTTTAGTGCTGAAATTATATTGAAATATTGTAAACAGTCCTAATTTAGTCTTATAAACTATGCTAATATGCAAATTATCTATTAGCTAACTACTGAATTATCGGGTTTGAAGGTTTGTAAACAGTCTATGCAAATTCCTCGCACCCAAAAACCCTTTAATGCAGAAATTAACTTGCTTGTAACTGTAATAATTAGTGAAATAATGTAGAAAGTCCAAATTTAGGCTTAATTAATTATGCAAATTAGTCTGTAGCTAATAAACAGCTTAAAATTTTAAAACCCCAATGCAAGGTTAACACCTCAGGACCAGGGTGCAACTGGAATTCCGGTTCCGGTTCCGGCATTTTTTCACCTTCCGGTTCCGGTAAATTTTTACCGGATGTAAAAATTCCGGTGTTATAATTTGGCCGTTTTAATTTGGCCGTTTTTAAATTTTTACCGGATTTAAAAATTCCGATGTTATAGAATCAAACTATACTACAACTACACAAGCGCGAACGAAACGCTGTAGACTGAGGATTAAAGTAACAAAGAAATACTTATCTGGAATAACAAAAACCTAGCTGAGAACACATTTGGTTATATCTGTGTTATATACCACAAATTGCAAGTGGTTTATTTGTTTGTCTTCAATAAACTATATTGCGTTGTTGCTGATTAATATGAGCTGATTTACTAGCTGTGTTTACCCTTAATGAATTTTTTATAGGTTTTGTAGAAAGCACGTACGTAGTCAAATCAATACTGTTTGGGTTGCAGAGACATGAAAGTGTATGAGGGATCTAATTTAAGTCTAAATTTAACTCGTTTTGTAACTTTGTTATTCAGCCTGTTGTGTAGCTTTGAGTTACTTTAGATATTTTTAATGAATTACATTTGTTCAATGAAAAAAGATCATTACGAGAATTCTGTACTACTTTAGTATTTATAGCGATAACCTTACAATAAGACAGTTGACTCCACGGATTTCTAAAAATGATCAAAATTTTGAACTCTTAAACGAAAGTCATTTTTAACTTAGTTTGATATTGACTTTTAAGTCATAGATCCATTTTATGTCAAGCATCGTGTAGTTTCGAATTAAAAATGTGAAACCGCTTGATTTCTGTTAAAATCTATTGCGTTTAAGCGAATGTTGCTGGTAGATTTATCTGCGTTATATATTTCAAAATACTCAATTTTCGCCCACACTTTTCCCAAACTTTTCAAGAACCGACGATAGATATTGTAGCCAAATGGATACCCAGCAAAATACCAATCAAACTAAGCAATATAAGTGGAA
The DNA here is from genome assembly GCA_030248215.1 of Enoplolaimus lenunculus. Classification (NCBI taxonomy): domain Eukaryota; kingdom Metazoa; phylum Nematoda; class Enoplea; order Enoplida; family Thoracostomopsidae; genus Enoplolaimus; species Enoplolaimus lenunculus. The sequence continues at coordinate 211,725 of JASANG010000694.1, read as the reverse complement.
AATAGGATTTTGTCAACGCATCCTTTTGTTATATAACAATGGATATGAATTGTAGTCCAACAAGGGTTTCTCGAATTAAACAGGTAAGTTTGTTTTGTTACCATTTTAACGTTTAACAGTTGAATTAACAGTAATCATTACAAGTGTTATTGAAAAAACTCTATAGTGAAGCAATAGTGAACCTGTTAACCCGAAACTAGGTCAGTGTTAATGCTTAAATTGGCTCCCGAATTCATTATCACCGTATTTCACAAAGCTCTCATTTTTGTAACCAAGTATGCAGGTTTTTATAGCCGGAAATTCTTCCCTGCACATTTTAGGTCCCGAAAACTTGTTGTTTTGAAAACAGCGCTTCAAAAAAGTACCCCTGATGCCAAATTTGACAAGTTTTGATTTAGGATATCAAATTTAGACTTCGTATCTTGGTTACTTATTATACGCTAATAGTGAAATACGTTGATACCAGGGTGCAACCGGAATTACAATTTACCGGAACCGGAACCGGAATTTGAAAATTTTACCGGAACCGGAACCGGAAAATGAAAAATGCATTTCACCAAAAATTTCATTTTAATCGTATTTTTTGCTCTATTATTTGTGAAACAACCTTAGTCGAACATAGGTATTTATTTTATTTGTTGTATTTTAGATTTTCATCATCGACTGAAGTGAAATCCACCATCAACGGCTTATATTCTGAGTACAAGTGGCTTTCAAAAGAGATTATTAAACGGCCGAATTATAACACCGGAATTTTTAAATCCGGTAAATATTTACCGGAACCGGAACCGGAAGCTGAAAAAATGCCGGAACCGGAACCGGAATTCCGGTTGCACCCTGGTTGATACTGAACATTTTATGAAAAACGAAATACTTTTGCTTAAAAACTCGAACTGCTTTAGATTGTATAATGAAATATTGCTTATAGAAGGCTAGTAAAATGTCAATAAGTCAATGATCTTTTAAAATTTGCTCTAAATCAGCAAAAATATGATTTCAATTGATGAATAAAGTTCTAGATTTCCGGTATGAGTTCCGGTCAACTATTTGACATAGGAAAGGGAAACGAGAAAGTTCATATTATGGCTGAAAACAGCGGAGTTTTTTAGTGGTAATTGGTAAATTACCATAAATGTTTCCAAGTTGCTTTAAAACACCACGTTTGTAAATCAGAAAGGGTAACTGCTGTAAGTTCCGGTGAAAATAGCTAGATCTAACTACTCAGCTGTTCTGTAGACATTTCTTATTTTGTTGTAAACAACTGGGCGGCTACACTTTGGTTCTTAATACTAGACGCTTTAAGATGTGAGAAGCATATTAACTTAAAAAAGTTTTTATCGAATGTTGTTACTCAAGACATAAAAATAATCAATAACATAGCTAGTCGATAATGCAACAAAAGCAAAGAAACAAAACAGAGTTAAGGTTTTGTGCCCGCACACCGCAAAAACCGGCCAAAATCTAAAGCAACGGCCGAAAAATCTTTAACTACGTTATACTACGACCTAAATTCTATAGAAATCGCCCCACTTGATACCTAACCTGCCATAAACTTTTAAATTTCATAACCTAAAGCTGATTTTCTACCAAACTTTATAATGTACCAAATCTCTCCTAAAGCGCTAGTCGCTACGTACTAGTCGTAGTAATGCCAAAGCCGGTTCGAAAATCTTCTGTAATTTGGGAATATTTTGAGATGTGCGGTGCTCAAGACAGCAGAGCCAGATGTATGTTATGCCACGATATTCTATCTCGTGGAACTGCTCAAGCATATAAGGCTGGTAAAAACGCTGCTGCAACATTCAGTACAACACCTATGTGGACACATTTAGAAAGTAAGCACAACGCAACCTGGTCGACTGCCCGTATGCGAGACGTTGTTAATTGTGGCCCTCAGCGGAGTCTGTCGAGCGAAACAAATTCACATGCGTCATCGGCCAGTGACAGCCAAGAAGGGGCCAGCAGTTGTAGCAACAAAGATGGGCAGTTTCTGACACCTGCGAAAGGAAAATCACCGGAGGTTAGTTCAAAATCAGATTCAAAAATCGTGTACAGGCAACAGTCGTTGAAGGAATCAGTTGAAGTTAATATGCCATATGTCAGGTGATCCGCGGCAAAAAGATATTGATTATAAGGTTGGCGAGTGGCTAATCGATGCAACTCTGCCATATAGAACGGTTGAAAATGCTGCTTTTAAGCGTATGGTGAGCTCTTTGAACGTTCGCTATAGGTTAAAGTCGGCCCAGTACTATCGTACTGTTACTGTTCGTGACATTCACGACAAAGTTGCGCGCCTGGTTAAAAATATGGTGTCGGATCGTAAAATTTCACACTTTGCTGGTAGCGTCGACATGTGGACAAATAGTAAATTGTTTTGCTTTATCGGTTTTCAAGTTTATTTCATCGACAACGATTATGTTAGACACGTGGTTACATTGGGATGTTTCGAATTTTCGGAACGTCACACTGCAGAACAAATCGGTGCGAAATTGCTTGAAATCGCAACTGAGTGGACAGTTGCTGATAAGCTGTGCCTTACAATGCGTGACTCGGCACGCCACATGATGAAGGCGCTTACTGATATCAACTGGAAAAATGCTCCATGCTTTGCACACACACTACAGCTTTGTGTCCGAAAAGGTGTTTTAGGCCAAAGTTCTGTCAAGTTGGTACTTAACAAGTTACGGGCCGTTGTTCGATACTTTCGACACAGCGCAACTGGAGCGGGGGTTTTGCGTTTGTGCCAAGAAAGTGAAGGTTGCCCTCAACACGCATTGATTATGGACTGTGAGACCCGGTGGGACTCGTGTCTGGACATGTGCGCGCGTGCAGTTGAACAACAAACAGCGCTTACTATTGCTTGCATCAAAGAAAAAGCCAAAATTACCAACCGTTTAACTGATAGCGATTTCAAATTGCTTGAAAAAGTTAGTACATATTAGGTTTTCAAAAAACATTTATTTGAAAACCAACAAGAACTGAAATTTATCGCCGAATTGCTTTACTGCTTTTAAGACAACTGGTCCAAAACATGTTTTAAGTAAATTTTTAGTGAGTTAAGCATGCTTTATTCCGTGTGCGTGGTTCTAATTATACATTTGTTCTTTTCTATGTGCATTTATTAAACAGTTTTTGTTCAGATTGTAAGCCTACTTCAACCATTCAAAGATGCGACGTTAGAAGCACAAAAAGACAGCGCTTCGATTTCTTGTGTCATTCCGCTGGTGCGATACGTTGCTCAAAGCACCGCTGAGAATGAAACCCCGTTCATGGGTACGATGCGCTCGGATCTCTTATCTGCAGCCAAAAGATACTTTTATTGTTACGATGATGCTTGCTTCCCACACATCGAGGAAACCGAATGCTACGCTTTTGCTACAATTTTGAATCCGACCACGAAAACAAATGTGAGTAAACAATACGTAAACCGGAGCTATCGCACACTGCAATTGATCAAGAATGTGCAGTAATAGTAAATCAGGAAAATAGTGTTGAACCGATACTGTAAAATATCGATATACCGAACGGAACCCCAATATTTCAGAATCAGATAGATCAATTCAACACTATAGGCACGTTTTCTTGATTTAATTTTCAGGATTTTCGGGATGGTAATACTGCCCGTGCGATGACTGTCAAACTCCAAGACATGATAATGGTGGAATTAAAGGATTGCGGCCGTAGATGTGCGTCAGAAAGTAGTAGTGGCAACTGCAATCCGCACAATATGGCTGGATCACAAAGTGTTTGGCAAAAAGTTCGATGTATGCGTAACCGCGGTGATACACAAAGCCTAACGACAAACGATGGTGGGCAGCTTATGGCTTATTTGAATGAGCCATGCGTCGGTCATGACGTTACTCCGCTGGAGTATTGGAAATCGAAACAAGGCATTTGGCCAATGCTAGCGAAGGTATATTAATTGCTGCAGTGTGTACAATGGTGTAACTTTTTTAACCTAGCGGCTATTTTTGTTTGTATTGGTAACGTTTTCAACTTTTAAAGTTTTAGTTTTAGGTAAATTAGTAGTAATTGGATTCACAGTCTGCATGAATTATTCTCCAATTGAAAGTATATTACCCATTTTGTTGTAGTTAGCAAAGAAATATCTAACTCCTCCACCTGGCACGGTGGCGAGCGAACGCGACTTCAAAGTGAGCAGCAGGATCTCCAGCGACGTACGAAATCAATTGTCGCCGAAAAACATTGAAATGCTTCTGTTCACCAAGAAAAACTTACCGGTCGTTGGTATAGAAAATTACCGTACAGTGCAACTGCCTTCCACACCAAATAGTAAGTATTAGATGTGTAATGCTAATAGTAACAGACCATGTAAATTGTTTTAATCTAAAGGACACATCTAATTTTTAGTGTTATTGTAATTATTGTTGATGGTTGTTGCTGTTGTTGTTGTTGTTGCTATTGTTTGCTATTTTGATTAAACAGGCAACGGCAAACTACAGCTGAAAAATGTCGGCGATTTCTACACGTACAGACCATGTGTAGTAATGCTACTGTAATAAATTTTTAGCCCCTCAAAAGCGAGCTTATGGAAGTGACGATGGTGACAATTTGTCGGAAATCAATTCAAGCGATTTAGAAGTAGTCGATACTGACGACGACATTGGTGATAACGATGCCGATTCTGGTGATGATACCCCGTGCGACAATTAGGGTGGTCTGGTAAGTTAAAAGCAGAAACCCAATTGAGAATTTTTGTAAACATACTCTGTAATGCAATCTACGCGCTAAACCGAGATGTAATGGCTATGCGAAACTTGGTGAATTTCCAGCAAAGCAGACAGAACTTCGCATACTACATCAATGTCTTGTTTTATTGAGTTTTGCAACAACAATAGTATTGACAGCTATTATATCTTTCAGGACAATGTTATGACTTCCCACGTTTGCGACTCTTCGATTTACTGTATTATTTGTTCTCGATTTTATAGCTTTAGTTTGCAATTAACTTTTCAGCATCCTGTGAATCCTTATAAGTATTGAGCATGTTCTTGAATTATGCTTGTATTAGTCGGTAAGTGTGAAGCGTTTTCCACCTATATTTATTCATTAAATGTTTACAGGGTGGTCGGTTCGTATTTGAATGTGGTACCGAACGATGTGTGACATATTTCCTAGAAGCATTGATCTGTTTTGCTCCGTTCGTTAAAAATGCGTTTGATGCAACTCTGTGCGGCGCCGTATTCAATTGTCCAAATGATCTTGCAATTGACGTTATTCAACAGGCCTGGTTACCAGTACTGAACAAATTCGCGTGATTCCACTGCCCAAAGTTTGCTGTGCTGTTTTATGGCACTCGGCCAAAAAGATGTTTCTACAGTAGTAGTTGGACCGTTATCAAATTATACGGCTGCGTTTTTGCGGACTATCAACGATATGACTGGGGTGTCGTTTAAAATAGAATCTATCCTGGGAAATTCAAACCCGGAAGCCGGTAATTCAAACCGTGAACATGTGTTGTCCTTTGGGTCGGAAAAGGTTAAGCTAACTTGTATCGGAGCCGGGTTTACGAATTTGAACAAAGTGCTGCTGTAGTTTATTTTGTTTGTTTTTAGTTTGTTTGTTTGCTTGTTATTGTCGGAGAAGGGGGACAATTATTGTTCTATATGATGGCAGCCTCACGCACCTATTTCGATTAAACAGAGGTATTTGAGAGACTGCGGGGTCAGGTACTATATGGATTTCAGGGTTCAAAGCGGAACTGGATTCTACCGTCATTGGAATCGAAATAGCAAATTTATACCAGAATCGGAATAGCAAAATTATAACGGAATCGGAAGTGGAATCGGAACTAGAAATTTTGAGACTATACGGATAATTTCTGTTAAGAAGTATAACTTTGATCTAGGGTGTGGGTTGGCTGCCAACAAACTCAAAAACGTCGCATGAACAAATTGGCAGTTATTTTTGGTTCTGTAAAGTTAAACCACAGTTTCAGATGCGGTAACCGGGCGTCAAAACGCGTCGTCCAGACGTATAGCACAACCCTTAAACTAACTGTTGGGTTGGTGATGGGTAGCAGTGAGTGCACAACCGCAGTTTTTGTGTGATTTGGTAATTCTTGAATTATCCTCCTTGCTTGATTTCGCTATTATAAAATCCGTTCATGTTTTTAATTTTTGTATCTATGTTATGTGTATTTGAGAGTATCTGAAGCTCGCCAGCAAGCAAGTATTGCAAAGCTAGAACGGATGTCGATTTATTGCTGTGACTTTGACGCCTTATACCGAATATTTGCTGTTTCAGGAGCTACGCAGCAAGCCTTACTTGTTTTAGAGCCTACCCATTTATAACAGAAAGACTGTGGGAAATTAATGACTGTGAGTCTTAGGCTCAACAATTAGACTTATATATGGTTAAACTTACGCTTAGGTTTAGGCTTAAGACTAATATGCAGGTCAATGTGAATATGCATTTAATATGGGCCGTACTTTTTGTATTCGAAGGCAATCCGGCATAAAATAGACTGCAAAGACTTAGTTTGCGTTTTTTTACTTATTTCTGAATTTGTTGTGTTTATTTTTGGCATATTGCAAGCATATCTGCAATAAACCTTTTTACTGTCTTGTTTTTAGTGGCTGAGCAGATTGCGCGCTGTTGAGAGGTTTGGGAAGGGCTCGCTCATTAACGAATAATGTGGACAAAAGCATTTTACTGGAAATGTATATATAAATCTTGACAATCACCGAATATACGCCATTGATGGTGGATTTCACTTCAGTCGATGATGAAAATCTAAAATACAACAAATAAAATAAATACCTATGTTCGACTAAGGTTATTTCACAAATAATAAAGCAAAAAATAAGATTAAAATGAAATTTTTGGTGAAATGCATTTTTCACTTTCCGGTTCCGGTTCCGGTAAAATTTTCAAATTCCGGTTCCGGTTCCGGTAAATTGTAATTCCGGATGCACCCTGCTCAGGACCATTGGCTTTCAAACAAAAAAGTTTATCAAAATCGGTTCAGTCGTTCCTGAGATTCTTTTCGGACGGACAGACGACAGACGGACAGACACATCCACCTTTCGACCCCAGAGTACAGAACATAAAACGCTTCGCGAAACTACGAGCTTCGCTCAATAACAAATTTAACACCATCTGTGGTGAATGCATTCGCGTAGGATCCCATGGCGGTCTATGTTTTATTTTACTTAAAAAATATAAATAATCTAATTTTTTGCTTTCAGGTAAAATTTTTAACAATTCGATTGAAAAAGAGTCCTGTTTATTGAATCTAAATTTAATCGAGGAAGTGGGGGAGGGTCGTTAAAACATTTTATAATCAGCCTGCACTTATTTTTGTTATCAGTTCGCCTGTGCATATCGCAAAGTTTACTCTCCATTGTAATTTGCGAATATTTTAAGTAATGCTAATGTTGTTGTGAACATTATATGTTTATATGTTGTTCTTTTTGTGCGTAAACATTATTATAGTATTTAAGCAGGCTGCAGTGCATACTTTTATAGCAAACACAACCATTTTAAGTGTTGTGTAATGCACTAAACTGTACAGATATGACTATAGTGCAACAGTTTTCAATGACAACTACAGGATGTTTGGCGTAGGCGAATAGGATCACTAATAAATCTTAATTGAGGCCCATCATTTGAATATCAATTCGTTTAAAAAAGTTAATTTATTTTGTGTGTGTGCTTAATACAAATTGGATCATGAGATGTTACCTTTGAGATTTAAATCCAATGCTCAGGTACGCAACCTAGAACCAAGCTAAGCTGAGACATAAGTAGACTTAGGCTAACAGTTAAGTAGTTAATATTTAAGAACTATACTACGCTTTGCTTTAGAGTTTAACTACCTAATAGTCGTAGTTTAAGTTAGACATACGCAGTTCAGGCTTTAAGTCTTAAACCATTACGACCCTAGCTCTGCAGAAGTGTAAACCTTAAACCATTAGGGTCTCAGCGTTTTATAAGCCTAAATCATTGGGGTCCTACCTCCTGTATAAGCCTAAGCCTTAGACCGTTGAGGTTCTAGCCCTATATATGCCTAAGCCGTGAATAATTAAGGTCCTAGCTTTGCATAAGCCTAAGCCTTAAACCAATGATGTCCTAGAGCTATATAAGCCTAAACCTTAAACCTTTAGGGTCCTAGCCTTGTATAAGCCTGAGCCTTAAACCATTGGGGTTCTAGCTATGTATAAGCCTAAGCCTTAAATAATTGAGGCCCTAGCTCTGTATAAACCTAAACCTTTGGGATCCAACTCCCTGTATAAGCCTAAGCCTTAAGCCTGTAGGGTCCTAGCCGTGGATATGCCTAAGCCTTAAACCATTGGGGTTCTAACCTTGTATAAGCCTCGTCGATACCAGTAGTAATACCCCTGCCATGGGACCCGCCGCGTTTGCTGTCCCAACCAAGTTTTTTGACGTCACTACTTTTATCAGAAATCTAAAAAATCTTAACTCTAAATTCACCATATAATCAAAGCAAACGCGGCGGGTCCTACTAATTTCCGACAGCCCTGATTCATGGTCGTGCTAAATTTTAAATTGGGTTTTTAGATTTTCAAAAGAAAACATTACAACAAAGGCTGAATCGAGTATATGAGCAAAATAGAAAGTTTGTCGTAATTAGGTGTTTACTATTGTACAGGGTGTAACCAGATATCCGTTTCCGACAAAAATCGGTATTCGTTTCCGTTTCCGTTATAGAAATACCGGAAATTCGTCTATTTTTATGTTCAAAATTAGTTATAAATTACGAAAAATTCTTGCAATTTTTTATTACAGATATGCTGCAATTGTGAGAACTTAAATAAAAATTACGTACGATATACATTCATAATCTTAAACATTTTAGTGCATCCTCCATTTTTTGTTCAAAATTTTAGAAAGATCAGAAACATTTGCACGTCTCAATTATGTTGGCAGAGAGATAAAACCTATCTGAAATTTATGTACTTCAACATCCGTTTTCCGTTATTTCGATCACTATCCGTTTCCGTTGCTACAACCTGCTATTGATTGTATTGTGATTGCTTTTAGAACTGAATCGCGTATATGAGCCAAATAGGAACTGTCGCAATAGGTGTTTAGTACTGCACAGGGTGTAACCAGGTATTCGTTTCTAAATACTGGAAATTCGTTTATTTTTACGTTCAAAACTGTTATAAATTACGAAAAATTGTTGCACTGCTTTACCACAGATATACTGCAATTGTCCGAGCTGAAACAAAAATTACGATATATATTCATCCATAACCTTAAAAATTTCGGTGTTTCCGCCATGTCTTCTTCAAAATTTTAGAAAACCCGGTGAACATTTGCATGTCTTAATTGTGTTGGAAGAGAAATAAAATCTATTTGAATTTTTATATACTTCAATACCCGTTTTTCGTTTCCGTTATTTTGATCACTATCCGTTTCTGTTACTACAGCCTGCTATTGTATTGTAATTACTTTTAGAAGCCTATGTGCAACCGTATCTTGATAGACGAAATACTTAGTAAACTTAATTTCAAAGAGTTTTATATCTAAATATTTTGAGTGATTTAAAACCCTTCCTTGCTTGTCCTTTAGAAACACTAGGTTAGTACTTTGTTAACCTCATTAGACTTAAGCTGCCATGTTTATCCCATAAAAACAATTTAGATTTATATTTTGTTTAGTTATATGACATCTGGGCTAATATTGAACCTTATACTTGATTAGCTTACTGCACAAACCTAACCAAAAGCATAAGCTGCGTTATAGTCAACTAATCCTTGATCTAAGGACAGGTCTCGTACGCAAGGTTTGTAAGCCTAAGGTTGTCGTAAGTCCGCATCTAACAAAATACAGTTACAATTCTAAGCAAAACCGTATAGCCTAGGGTGCGTTGTATTCTTCTAAACCTATAGGTTTTAAGCCTAACAGTCAAAATTCATCTAATGTCTGTATTAACAGTATGTGTGTCCTAGACACTCACCAAAATATTTATAAGCTTAAGTAAAACCCTAGGGCCTGTTGTGTGTTATATTCATCTGAGCCTTATTGTAAAGACAGGTGTCGTTCATATATATTTCACCTAAGTCTGTCTAACATTTGTAAGCCTTCATGAGTCCTAAGCACACACCTAAAAATTTATAAGCCTAAGCAAAAAACCTATAGCCTAGAACGTGTTGCATTCTTCTAAGCATCAATTATATGACAAGTTTTCCAAGGCCTAGCTTTATGTTAACAAATGTTTACTAAAAATTAAACTAAGCTGTTATCAGCAATAAGTATAACCCGATGCTAAAGATAGCGAAAAAATATTGTAGTCCAACAACCAAGTTTATAATTTTTTGTCAAAACTATTGAAGTACAAAGGTTTTGATTAGTTGTTCCATTGTTTTTCATTACGTAGGACAGTTTGCACGTGTTCAAACGAAAATAGGCTTACTTTATTATTCTTAGTATTGCTCTTTATAAATCAGTGCTCCAAAATCCTTGACGCCACAACTGTTGCAAAATATAGTTTGCTGTTATTGTTTAAACGTTTTTCACGCATACGGACTTTCAACTTTTTAGTTAAAATTATTTGCCTTTATTACCTAATTTAGCTTAAAAATACCTGACACCGCCTAGCGATCTGAGCAATATTAATTAATTTTGAAAAGTCTAGATTAGAATGGGGTATTTATTGACACTGCTGCACAGAACCTTCATTAGTTTCAAAAATGAAGGTTAACTGTTGGGTTTGCTTTTTGCTCTTTATTGTTTAAAGCGTTGAAAGTTTTGTTTTAAATTGCATGCCTTGCTTTATAGAAAATTTTCAAGTTGTTTAATTAACATTATGTTTTCAAATAACAACAGAAGGGTACAGCCCATTCTAAAACGCATCTGTGATGCGTCGGCACGGACGCCAGGTGTACCATATACGTAATATCTTGGCGAACAATAACTCCAAAGCCCAACGATGTAAGTTAATTTAACAGTGGTAATACGAACTTTAGCTTTTTAAATTTAAGATGTACTTTACTCGTTTTTTTGCTCCAATCAACAAGATTCTACACCTTATGTTTGTTCACTTAACTTTTAAGTTATAAGTATAGCTTGTTTGAGTAAGGAGATGGGTTAGCACAGAAATCATGCACATTTAGACTTTAAAAATTCATTGCGTACCCTATTTTGCTTTTCTTAAATAGTGCTGAAATTTGAATGCTTACGCTTAGCTAAAAACTTGAACAATTTAAGCTAATGTATAGAAACTATTTCTACACCTAAGCCTAAGCACAAAATAATCTAAAGTTAAGTTTACTGTATTACAGTCCCGAACAAAACGGGCCGTCTCTGATCTATACATGGGTCATAATTTCAAATATTACTTTAGAAGATTTTTGCTCGCTAGCAGCGTCATGCACAGGTTTCCAAAACTATTCAAGTGTTGATTATTTAGAAGCTATGTTGCTTCTACCAATCGATGTAAGCTTAAAAATTATTCCACTCCTAATCACTTTGTACTTATATTTTTAACATTATTTACTAACTTAACTTGTCGCTTTGGAACAAACAATTGCGCTGAAACAATGGTTTAAGCTATTTTTGCAGTGTTGTATATAAATACTTTACAGTATAATTGCAAGTTAATTGTATCCCTTATATGTCATGTTAACATAGTATAATACGTACGGAATTCGAGGCGTTAATGATTTTAGACCAGTGCCTATCCTGGTATGCAACGAAGTTTCGACTCAAAATTGATGGACGCGTTTATTGTTTACAAGCCCAGTCATTTTGTTCAAAATGATACGCCGCTGATAGAAATGCGAACGGAATTGCTTCAAATTTCCAGCAGTTGTGCGTTGGTTGTTTCGGAAGATAACAATCGTGTGTTTTGCGAGGCTGTGAGTCGGAGATGTTTTTTCGAAATTGCGTCGTAAGTTTTGTGTTCAAGTTAAAAATATTATAAGACTTGGTACATAGTTTGTGAAACGTTTGTTCCAGCTTCTGTAAATAGCCCATACGTTGTTTGTCATGCTAGATAATACAGAAGTTGTTGCTGCACCTCTTTTAAAGCATTTGATATCTGTGTATTCTAAACCAAAAGGATCCACATTATAACACAACTATCTCTAAATCTGAACATGAGCCGTGTTCTAGATTTACACCGGCCCGTTGGCAATGTGACCAATATGGATATGTCGACAACGTACGACAGGGCTGCACGTGCAAATTGGCGATGTCGTGTGGCATATTCGGGCTATAAATATTACGCTTTTGTAAGTTTTTAATTTGTTACATAAAAAACAAGACATCATAATATTTCAGAGATCAGTTTCGACTGTTAGATAACTCAGAGGACGCAATTAGCGTAATTTGCGAAATTATACAATATAAGTTTTCTTTGTTTAATTAATTGTTCTATATATTTGGAAACGCTTTGAAAACGTACCCTCTGAAATTCATTTATTAGCTTTATGGTTTACACATATTTTCAGATTCAGTCACCTGATCGCGAGGATGACGGTGATACGAGTGATGATGATGATGATACTAATGACAGCGACACTGCTGGTAATGACAACGATGATGATAATGATAACGATGATTGCACTTCTGTCGAAAATCACAATGTTGATCACAATGATGTAGTACAAGAAAGTACTGTAGATGAATCTTCTAAGGTCTACAGTGTTTTTATGAACGATAACTCGTACTTGTATTTACAAACATCACAACAAAACTAGATCACACACTAACTGATTTTTCTAATCATGCATAAGTAAGTAATGCAAATGAATGTTCGAGGTCCACAAAATTTCACCGAATAATTATTCTTGCTAGTGTTTACTAACATAACAATAAACTTAGATCACACGCTTAATTGAGTCCCATTACAGGTTTCACCGTTGATTCAACGTGACGATGATAACGATGATACCAGCAACGAAGCTGGTAATAACAATGACGTTGGTGATGACACCAGCAACGGGAACGTTGCTGCTAATAATGACGATGATGATAGTGTTGATGCTAGCGAGGGCAATAAAGATGATTCCTCTGATGGAACCGAGCGCTTTGATTTTGATAGTGGCACTAACTCTGAAGTGAGTATCGTCGCTAGTCACCAGTTTTGTGAAATTTTAAATAATTGTGTTTCTGTTTCCTGAACTCAATATTAAAGCAACTGCAATAAAAAATAGAAATAGTATCCTGCACAGCTTTAGCTATATAAAACTGTTGTCTAACCTAATTTCGTGTTGTAGTTCAAAATAATACAGCTTTACACATGTAATCTAAAATAGTACATATAAATAAAACTGGATTTGATTCTTTTTAGGAATGTAAGACATGCGCTCAGGTTCTTATTATAGATTGCATCCCTGTTTGCTCAACAGAGCGGTGGCAGTAGCGACACTTCGGACAGGAGCGATAGTGATGACAGCGATGATGATCAAAATGCGGACGGTCTTGGTGATGATGATGATGTTGATACTGCAACCAACCGTCACGATGATGTAGACCGCGGCGACAATGCTGATGATGACGATGTACATTCAGAAGTGGTAATCGTTGGTGAATACGTAGCAGTTGTTCCTGATGTCGAGATTGTTGCTCAATATTGCAACACCGATCAAAATGTTGATAATGATGATGATGGTGTCCAAGAAGGTATAACCGAACATGTACACAATAAACCAAATTAAAGCTAACCAAGCTAGATGTCATAGCAAACTATTTGGTTAGATTGAATGTTTAACGGTTTAAAACAAAACATTTTGGATTACATTTTGGGAATGATATTACCAAATTCATTTTGTCCACTAATTTTTTAAATGTTCTAGACATTATATCATATAATTCGTTTTAACCTTTAAATCATATCAGTTCCTTCGTCTTTTTTTTACAGCAGCGGCTGGAAATCGTAGCGGCTTGCGACGTAAGCGGCGTGCTCCGATTGTTATGGATTTGGATTCTGATTCCGAGGATTCGTGAGTTGTTGAAAAAATTGTGAAAAGAAATAATGGTTATTTTGTGCTTGATTAATGTTATCTACATTATTTGAACTATTCATGCTTTTTGCACTTTCTGACCAATATACGGGTAGGGTAAAAATATAGATAATAAAACTGCATACATACAGTATTTGTAATAGTTATGAATGAGTGGTTATAACCAACACGCCATTGCTTGCTTTAAACACATGTTTATAACAGATGATTTTGTAACGATATAAGAATCAGTTCGCATGCAGTCCCGTTCCAGTTGATTTTATATGTACTCTTAAATGCAAAGGTCGATAAGCATGTCCGTAGTTACAAGCTTATCACCGATGCATAGGGTGGTCAAATCTTTAGATAGCAAGCGTTTATTAAGGGTAAAGTTAAGTTTCTTCGTAGAGGTAGTGCTGAATACTTCAGCACTGTAACGCGGCGATTGTGAAGCTACTGGGGAAAAGTTCATTGGTAGGACTTCCAATGAGACTTCTAAAAGCTTCTTCAGTCACGACTGCACGATTTTCGCAATTGAGAGCGAGCCCCTTTATTTTGAACACACTTGTTACTTCACTACCATCGACTACTTTGTAGCAATAGCTTTTTGCGCCGGTGCAGTAAAATTCAGAAATGTACGCTTGAGGGCTAAAGCTACCTTCAAGTTCGTTCTTCAGATCGCCAAGAAATATTGACTCCGGTAGCTCAGATCCTTCTGTTTGGCTCACAAATACATGCTATCGGTGTCACAGTACAGCAACTTATTTCCCACCTGAAAGAACAATTTATCTAGTTGCAGTTAATTTATTTAAATACCAAATTTAAATAACTATCGAAATAATGAATATGTTTAACTATTGTAAATAAATTACAACAAACCTTTTCCATTAATGATAACAAGTGAAGTCGAGCATGCGATGTCGTGAAGCATGCGATTGGAAGATTTGAAAATGGTGAAAGAATCTCTGTTTCTTTCTTCAACTTGTAATTTATCAACATCATCGTTTGTCCAGCCATGCATACATCATCAATTTCATATTTTGGGTTTGCCAAGGATTTAATAAGATCTTCGTAACTGCTGACGTACTTTGATTTACCATAGTTCATGTTTTGACCAAACTTTCCCCATAGACTGTTAAGTGCAAGTTTGGAGATGGCACGGATCCCCGGATTTTTCTTCATGTTCTTCTGATCAAGAGCGATTCCTTCGACTTCTTGCCATTTTTGAATGTAGTCATGTTTCTGCTTGTTAGAAACACAGCTCGATGGGAATCCCGACGCCTCAGTTTTTAGTTTCAAGTAATTATTAATGTACCCTTTAAATACTTCTGACGAATGCTCCTCAAAACGCCAGACTTCATACAAGTCTATTAATTTATATCCGCGCTTAAATGAGCAATTCAGTTCAAAATGGGTCTACACTCCTTTTAGACACCGCTTTGCATTTTCATGACAGCAAGGTTGATTTCTGCCATCGATTTCACATTGATTTTCAGAGTGGAAATATTAGTTTTCCTGAATTGTCAGAGTAAGGAAGCACACCAAATAAAGCAGTACTCGGAGGTAAAACCTTGCAGTGTATTAAACCAAAGTAATTTTCAACTAACTCAAAGTTTTCAGTAATGATTTTCGGAAATTTAATAGGCATCTCTTTTGTTTTTAAAATAAAAGGATACAGCGAGTTTACATCTTTATAGAAAATTTTTTCGTTGCCTTTCACGTCATACGCAGCAATCATTGTACTCACTCGGCTTCCACGCAGACCTGAACGAATGTCAAGAACTTCTCGATCAATATCTTGAGCTTGCAGGAATGCTGTGATAGCAGGATTTTTCTGAACCATCTCTTCCCATTCGTGTGACCAAACGACTGTTACGGTAAACCCAGCTTTTTCAATGTAATCGAGCCGATCCATTGTTACTTGGCGTATAACATTCATCCGTTTGTGCAAGAATGTGTTGTATAAATTACCGTCGTAGCATTTATTGCACCCATGAATGTAGCAACCCAAGAATTCGTAGACGGTATTGCTAGCTTCGCAAAACCCATCAACAAAATATTTCTAAATCTTCTTCTCCCCTCCTCGTTTTGCTGACTGGAGTTGAAGTTTGTCGTTGTGCGAGACGTACGCTAACCATTGTTCACATTGTTTTGAGTGACGTCGAACTTTATCGGGATTGGTAGACCCAATAATTGCTAGTGTATTCTGTGTTAAATAATTTCTGCGAAACATGAGTGATACCGCCGATGCGATGGTACAGCTATTTGTAAATACTTCAACCTGACTGGTTTCAAAGAACATTTCTCTAATTTTTTTGCAAGCCATTTCCAAAACCAAAACGTCGTCGATGCAGTATGCCTCTAGCGACTCTTGCAAGCTGTAGAGCTTGCCTTGGAACGCCTTATTTTCGCTTTCCCACCACTCCTCAAACTGTTGACGGCTTTCGACGTCCATTCTATCTGGTTCAAAGAAACTTTGTTCTGGAAAACTACCTTTATAGCATAGCATATATTTTGTGTTTAGACCGTGAGGAAACCAGCCTTTGCACAGCTCAGTCGAAAAATTTAAGCTCTTTGGGAAAGTTCGAAGAGAACACGACAAAAAATTGTAGCTGTCCAAAAATTTAATATTTTTACCTACCGCCAGCAGCATAAACTTTGTACCCTTAATGATAACACTTTTTGGTAAAATTCCTTGCTTGTATAACCAATTTAATATGAAATATGAATCATATCCTGACAAGTAATGGGCAATAACGATTAACTCGTCATGCGGTAACGATTTATCTTTCGATATTAAATAAGCCATGAAATTGCCGACGCATTGATCTCCAGTGAAAATGTTTTGTTTTTCGCCTTCTTCTTTGGCAACAACCAAATTTGGTGTGTGCTTCCCAGTGACTTCATCTGTCATGGATTCAATGTCAAAATAAATGTATATATTTTCTTTTCGTTTAGGCAACTTTGCCACCTGCATGTAGCATTTGTGGCTAGCAGGGTGTCCCCATGTTCTACAGGTTTGACAGTAGTATTGTTGCAATGATGAGTTTTCTGTTCCAAAATAGCTTTGTTGCATTGATTGCATTCTATGAATTTTTTGCAATCAGTATTCACGTGATTACTTATACACAAATTTGATTGCAGCACCATTCCACAGGTAACGCAACATGATGGTATCGATTCTAAAGACTTATTTTTGCATGTATTTTTGTGGCACAGTGAACAGGCTTTAGTACATTTATGCATACGATCAAATGGTTTCATGTATACCTGGCAAAAGTTTTTACTCTGAACAAATCCTGTAATAGATCTTATTAAGTCATAATGTCCGTTAT
The DNA here is from genome assembly GCA_030248215.1 of Enoplolaimus lenunculus. Lineage (NCBI taxonomy): Eukaryota > Metazoa > Nematoda > Enoplea > Enoplida > Thoracostomopsidae > Enoplolaimus > Enoplolaimus lenunculus. Next base: position 194,453 of record JASANG010000694.1, on the reverse strand, counting down.
GAAGCAGAAGGTACAAAGTCTTGCATCCTTCGGCGATTTGTCCTTGGAAAATGACCGATTTTAATTCGTCAAACACAATCAACCTGTAACCGGGTAAATGTTGTTGAAATTTTATTAGCTCAGGAATACCTCAAGGCCTGTCATAGGCTACGTTACAGTCGTTGTACAGATTTTTAACTGTGATTGCTCCTTCAGATGACAATAGTGATCGTAAAAATTTTGTAGTTCTTCCTGCATTACAGTTCTTAATAAGAAATATTCCTAAAAAATGGCTACTCCAAGACAATTATTTTGTGTTGGGACTTGAACAATACTTCGTTTGTGTTTGAGATAAGTTTCAAAATTTTCGTAGTCACTTGGGTTCCTTCGTTTTCCGGAACCAGCTGTTGGAAATTCGTTGTGGATTATGTTCATTTTTAATCCTTTGTCCAAGAATAGACTTTCGTTCGAATTGAGCGTGGATTCTATTTTGTCCAACACGATTTCCAACGAAAAATCGTCCATTTTAATATACGGGATGCTTATGGGATATTCTAAGCTAGGACTCTGAGTAACTATTCGAAAGTAATCATGCCCTTTGATGTTTTGTGTTACGTATGAAAAAACATCGCTGAGAATTTTGTAGAGCTGCTCGTTTAGTTTTACCATATCAAATTGATCTAAATTTTTAAAAGTTACCGCGTAGTCATAGACCTTTGTACGCAATTTCTTGCTTGAGCATTCATCAACTGAAGTTATCGTGAAAAATGGAAACACATCGATTTTTTGTCCACCGTCTTCAATTCGCTTTCGCTTTAGTTGACATTCTCCATCGTCAGTTTTGTTCTCTGAATCCATGTCGAACTGATGGCAGCAGTGCACTGACCCTGCTTTTATAGCCTACGTCTCGATAGTTTCGATACGTTAATTTAAGGTAATTCATCGGAAATTTTGCAACATTAGTTTCGATACAATGATTTTAAGTAGAAAAAAACATTAGAACTTAATTTTAAGATATCCTTCGTAAGCACATTTCATTTCTTTGAAAAACTGATGTTTTTCAATATTTAAAAAACCTTAAACGTCGATATTTATTTTCATCAGTACATTTCTGTACAAAATAGAGAGCTTTTGGAGGAATACTTTATGAATAAAAATTGTGCCGTCGATATGTCCCACAGAGTAAGAAACGAGTTAGTTGACCTACCTGGAACGTATTTAGGGCATTGTGCACTCAAGAGGGCTTTGATGCTGGAAATGCCCCACCAAAATCAATCAAAATTGGATATCGGTACCAAGAATGATAAACCACATTAGCAAATGTTAAATCTGGGTATTATTCCATTCTTACCTAAAACGTTCGACGCAACTATAAATTTCATACATTACAATTTTCACGTCTTCATAGAAGAGAGGGCCATTTAGTGTGCAGTACTTTTCGAAATCACTGGCTAGTGGTGACCACGGGAACATCAAATAAGAGCATACCGAACCATTGTTTGCTTTTATGATGGCATAATCTTCAAGCAAAACAACATTTGGTTCCTGAAAAATTTTAGTGTTCGACAAATTGTTTATGCAAGCCACCAAATAATGTCTGTCGTCCAATGTTCACATTTTTGATCTTTCGCGATGTGCCGATGCTGAAAACTTACTGCTCAAAGGGTCCCTGTTGTGGGTGTTTGCTCATACGATTGTGCCAAAGTTAAAAATGCAATGCCACAGCTTAAAATGGTCAATGCGAATGATCAACTGTACTGCTGTCTGAAAAATCTGAGTTGTTGTGATCTGCAAGGCCTGGACTGTTTCCAGTGTGTAAGGTACTACCGATATAGGGTATTTATATATAAATTTGTGTTGTTTTATATCTTATGCATCATGCAATGTATTTATGACTTACGTCACTTAATTATTTTATTTTTGATGTTTGGTGATGGTGACTTGTTTGTGTTGAGTGAAAATAAGGTTGGTTGGACAATGCCCTTTGCTTCAAGTTCCAAAAATTCAGTTTATGACATTATTACGTTTACTAACAGGGATTGATGAAATCGAGAAAGACGTGTTTTACCAATTCATGTGGAAAGGCGTGTTTTACCAATTTATGTGGAAAGGCGTGCTTTACCTATTAAAACATGGAGGTCGTGTTTTACAATGTTGTAAGTTACTTTTTTGAATTATAAATGTTATAAGAATTGTGCCTGATGACTATTTGTCGCAAAAAAGACCCACCCATGGGACCCCCATTCGCGCAGGGTCCTAAGGCGGAGCTATAACTACAGTTAATGAAAAAATTCGGGCGTAGTGACAACTGCTTTTATGGCAGGTTTTATAATGGCACTGGGAACTATGTAAGAGCATAAAATTTCTACTAATTAAGACAGTTACATTTTTTATCTTCCGGTTGACATTTGAAGTTGTTACCTGGTAACAAGTTATCTCCAATTAACGAATTCATGTACTTACACCTGTTACATGCTCTGACAATGGAATGCAAGGCCGAAATGTAAATTTTCGCCAAATCAAACTTTTGTTGCCACCCTAGCTGTGGTTGTGTGGCGGAGCTATAACTACAGTTAATGAAAAAATTCTTAATCAGCTATGACCCTTTTAGTGATAGAGTATACCATGAGCAACTAAATACAATAATACACGAGCAATACACACACTGCGAGCAGTGTTTAACATTTATAACTATTTATGCGCAGTGCAGAATCTCCACAAGACGTGAGAGCCTACTCGGGCTTCAGCGTCAAGCTCCTATAGCTCAGTGATTATCGTAAACGCCTCCCAACCGTGAAACGGGGGATCGCATGTTACCTAGAATTTATATACATCTCGTATGAAAATGAAAATATTCATGTGAGAAAGGGATAATGAAAAAATTCATTAGTATCTATAACCCTTTCACTCATAGATTATACTATGAGCAACTAAATACAATAATGTACGAGCAATAAGTGGTTATCGTAAACGCCTCACGCCCGTGAGACTGGGGATCAAATCTTACCTTGAAATTACATCTCATGCGAAATTGAAAATATTCATGTGAGAAAGGGTTAATGAAGAATTCTTAAGTACCTTTAGTGAAAAAATTCTTAAGTATCGATAATCCGTTCACTCATTACTATGTGTAACTGAACTAAATGCAATAAGGTACGAACAATACACACATTGTGAGCTGTGTTTAACAATTATAACTTAAACATTTTGGTTTTATACTTTTTATACAAATTGTACCAAAAGTTAAAAATAAACGCATCAAATAAATAAACTTTGTAAAATTACGCAAAATTTCACTACCGAAATCCAATTATTCCAAACTCCCATCAGTAATCTGTGGCCAAAATTCCATGTGCGAAATATATACGTCTCACAATTTTGCCTGTGACTATATTCTAAAATTCAAGCTTTTAGCCTCAAATTGTTCAGAACTGCCGACCAATGTAAAGAATAAGGCCAGAACAGTATTATAAGCATATTCCTAAGCCTAAGCGTAAGAATGAGCATATTCCTAAGCTTAAGCCTAAGCCAAGGAAAAAAATAGTCTTACGCTTAAGCTTACTCTATTGCAGTGCCACAGAAAAATGTTCCGCCCCTGATCTTTACATGGGCCCATGGGCCGAACTGCCTTCGGTATTGGGATGTCAGCCGAGTTAATATGGGCCCAACGTCCACGCAAAGTATCAAAATCCCGAACGGTTAAATACAATGCGAACAAAATTTACTTCTGTAATATTAAGAACGAAAACAAAACAACTGAAACAACAACTACACACTACTTCTTAAATTAACCACTTTTCGTATCATTATAGGAATTTTGTACGAACGTTATATAATATTCCGACTGCATAACTTGCGCAGTTGTGCGCATCTTCGTATTCTCTGTATGACAATGGGTTAATTCATACTGCAATTCTGTGAGCTAACGCAAACTTAGATTAAGCTGGAAAAATCAATAAAATTACTGCATGCATTTACCGATCTGTTATGCAACAATAAAATATTACAAAAAAGGTTCAATATTCATTTCCAGCGCAGAACAAGGCAAAGGTATGTCAAAGTTTGACAGCACTTCTGGATGCAAGATTCCCATTTTTCCGATCAGCGCAGGAGAGTTTTTGCTTTCATCAACGGAGTTATTTTTGTAATAGTAAACACCAGCGCAACGCCCGGGAAAGAAGGTTTCATCTGTAATGGTTTAACAAAGTATATCGTTCAAAAATTAAAGCCCAACAACATGACGATTGCTTGCACAGTAGTCATACTTGCATCTGCGGTCGCGGTTTCGTAGCTAACCATATTTCAAAATTTAAATAACAAATATGCAATCGAACTCAACACAACTTCCAATTTTGCAATGCGCTTAATAAACTATGCCCAAAAATCTCAAAAACCCAATATTGGGTTTGTTGGTAACGAATTTATTTTTACTTCCGACATACTACTTACCTTCTAGGCTGTCAATGTAGTATCCACAATTACTTGTTGTTGAAAGTTTACTACGCGGTACTTGCAATAGCTGCATAAATCGATCCAACAGTCCATGAATAATCTCAAAGCCAGCATTTTTTGCATAATAAACAGCACAAAAGTGCCGTTTATTTCCGGCTCCAACGTCTGAAAAGTAAACATTATTAATATTTTCAATGGTTTGCATACCATGTTAACTGCGGAGGTAGATAGCATCAGTGGTCAATTAAATGAACGATAGAGACTTTGATCGTACATGCACTTGAGAACCTTACTACCCATGTAAAAAAGTCGAAACACTCAACCTGTGGAGAAACTATGACATCAATTTTATCAATTCATGCCGTTCGAACTAATTTTAGAATCCTGGTTTGCGAAATTAATACCTTTAGTATTATTCGTGAACTCGAAACATTTCACTATCTACATATATTATATTAAAGCTGGAATGCCCCACATACGTATTTTGGGCAACTTTTCACGTTAATTTGTTTACAATATTATTCCTAAGAACAGAAACGTGATTGTTCTCTGAAAAGAAAATTTGCATACAAAGTTTTGTGTGTTGGCTAACTTTTGCGCATTGCGCAAAATTGCCTGACTAGTTAGTGCTGTACTTCATTTTGTTTCCACTTAACTTAAAGCGTCGTCATCAATAGTATTGTCACGGTCAGAATTGAGGTCGCTATCATCGCAATCGAACGCATTATATTACGTTTGCGGTTTCAATTCGGATTGGTTTTACTTTTCATTGCGATTGGGTTTCAATCACAATCGAAAGCATTCATTTTTATTGGCGATTTCAGAGTCGCTTTCGAGCGTGATTTCGGAATCGCTTTGAAACGCAATCTAAGGTTCGCTTCCAAACACAATTTAACAATAGCTTTGAATTTTACATGTATGAACGTAGGCCGTTCATCCTTTTCAATTTCTAACATAGTTGTAATCAGGGGCTCAGGCAGAAGGGGCATATTCGAAATGTTTCTAAAAGTTTAATAAAGTAAGGTCCCTCCATATGAATAACCTTCAAGTAAAGAACTTGCTTTTATTGCTACGAACTGTGCCAGTGGTTGTAATATGCAGTACATACGTACGCATATAATATATTTTGATGCAAATAGCCACATGCTAGTTGGAGCGCAGGATTGCCGGTTTATTGTGTAGTCTTTTATTTGTATAGGTTTTATTTCAACGTTCCCTTGAGAACATACTTACATGTAAATTTTTCTTTTTTTCTCAAGACCGAAGTTTTTAGAAAATGCTTTCGCAGGCCCGCAACACGTGATTGTGCAAAAACGGGCGCCGCCCCAAAGAACAGCTTCGGCTGCCTGGAAGAAAATGTGTTCAACTGCACTAAAATTCTATACTTGGAAATTTTTCTTTGTCCCCTCTGAAAACGTCGCACCTTCTACTAAGAATTCCTAGTTGCGGAACTGGGTTTTCGCTTCCATATGCAACACGTAGGTGGGCAAGAACGGGCGCCGCCCATACGAACAGCATCGGCCCCATGGAAGAACATGTGTTCAACTGCACTAAAATTCTATACTTGGAAATTTTTCGTTATCCCCTCTAAAAACCTCGCACCTTCTACTAAGAATTCCCAGTTGCGGAACTGGGTTTTCGCTTCCATATGTTCCGCACTGTTAAACCGGAATTACTGTTGCATACAAAATTTCTGTACCTGTTCCAACGAAATTTAGTTCTTGCTGCGCTTTCCGATTTTTTGTTTCCTTCCAGAAATCTGAATCATTAGCATTACTATAACTGACACCAGTTAGATCTTATCAAGTGCATTTGCGATTTTTTTGCAATTACGTGCGTTTGCGATTTTTCGAGATTGCGAGCGTTTGCGTTTATTTGAGATTGTGTGTCGAGATTGCGAGCGTTTGCGTTTATTTGAGATTGTGTGCGTTGGCAATCTTTTGCGACTGCGTTCGATTGCGATAGCACATTAATTCTGCCCGTAACTGTAAATGTGATGAACTGGCATACCGGTGTTTGAATTTTTCAAAACGACATCCTGAATTTCAAACAATTTCATCGGGATCGGCATTTTCCTATTTGAAGCAATAGTTTTCAGAATTCCAGGCAGCAATGTAGTACGAGCAACCTAATAGTTACAATGAAAACAGTTATTATGATAAAACGTCCTAAAACTCAATAAAAGTACGCAAATAAAAAGTATTGTAACACCTTTAGCACTAATTCACATAATTTATTACGTTTATATATAAGAGCATTGCTGCAGATAAACGCGAAGCAAAGCTTCAAAACGATTAAGAATAAAATATTAATTTGTTGCTAACACATAATCAAGTCCATTCCTTGTCGTTGCAAGATTCGGTACAACATTTTGTTGTAATTAAACTTAAAAAAAGTTATAATCGTTACTAATAAAACAGTGAGCTATAAGGGAAAATCAAAAATCATGCAAATGAACAAAAACAATAAGTTTTGTCACAAGAACCACTTTATTTGACTTCATAGATAAGTCGTACACAATAACGGTGTTACTAACCTGAAATTCTAATGTTTTTGGATTTGCTATATGAGCTGCTTCGAGCAATGCATCTGGTTTCCGTAACGAAACAGCTATATCGTCCCTGGAACACTGAAAACAAGCTTACGCGTAATAATTATTTAAAACTACAAGAGAATGTCTTTTTAAAAACACTACAATACCAGAAATATTGTCAAGAATCAGTTCTCGCTACAGAAAATGGTGCAAGGCTCTTCGATTTTCATTGTCAACACTTTATATTCGTATCGTTTAAATTTTAAGTAACTGAGCATTAAAATATTATGAAGGTAAGTAAAATTAATCCGACGAAAGAAAACCACTCATAACTTTGTTATCATATTTCACCGCACATACTTTTTACTGAACAACAACTTTAATGTATAACTGAGTGATTAGTCCTACCAAAAACTGTTTTCAGTTCCGGATTACAATTCATCTCGTTCTAGAAACTTATACGCTGCATTGTGTGCTGCGTAAATATTGTTCGAACAAGCAATTCAAGATATGTAGGCACTGAAACTAAGCAGTATGCAACATCAAACACATTAATGTGTGTTCACTATAACACATCGCACAATTTAAAAATAGCAGTTTTAAAAATGTACACAATTAAACACTGATGCTCACCAATGAAAATGTCAACACTTCTGTAAAACCAGCAGCAGCAATTTCAACTCTTAGTAGATCGGTTAGTTTGTTGAGAGGCAACTAAACAGAAATTGTACAGAACATTAGCATGCGCTTATAGTATTGGCTTTATAGTGTCAAAGTATCCAATTATCACTGACCTAACTGGATTTCAAATTTCACAACCTGTATTGATTAACGAACGAGGAATGTAAGAGTTTTGTGCTATTCTTGAAGAAATTATTTTTGAAATGTGTTTTATCGACATTTAGCATTATGGCAGTGTTAACTGCCTCCAATTTGAATAATTAAGTCTATCTCAAAATACAAATAAAACATGATATTTCAACTAACTTGGGTACACTATCCTGGCATTTCGCTACTGCGATCTCGGGGGTGATGAGTAAAATGTACTTTTTAGACATCCCTGAGATAAAATTCTTGAACTAAAATTTGAAATTTTTCGCAAATTTTTGGTATTTCTAGCATATTTTTGCTTCAATTTCCTATTTCAAAGCTTAGAGGTAAACTAACTTTATGTTTCTCGACATGTTTCCGGTTTATAAATATTTTTAAACGTGGGAGGATTTTTCCAGTGGACGCATTTGGAGCAGTTGTGGGAGACCAACCACTCCTCCACCTACTAGCGAAATGCCAGATATTATCATGAGTTCAGACTCAAGTCTTCTGCTGATCCAAAAATATAAATCAAAACCTAAACCTGTCTTCCAACACAATTGGTGTGAGGAAATTCCTTTGTGATATTGTTGTAGCCATATGCAATTGCTACATCCTCTGCTATATCGCACGCGTGTATAACATCATGCCGTGTCGGAGGAACAACAACAGCGATTGTTTCCTTGTTCTGGTTATCTACAACTATTGATGATTCAAGCGACATTCGATTGAGCAAATCACACAGGTCTGTTGTTTGAATACTATAAATAAAATGGAGTAACCATTAATATTAAATAAAGCACGAAAATTGTGTGGTTGGACATATTTTAGTTGGAAAATCTGTTATCGCTTTGGTGACTGGCCAGACTAACAGATTTGTAAAACATGACATTAAAAGCTGCGCTCTCGCAAGTGGCTGGAGGCGGGAGTGCCCACCCACCCAGTCGAGCCATACACTCCCGCTTATGCTATGCTTTCCACGTTGATGTCCTCCACTTTTTTAACAGTGGCGCACAACATAATAACCTAGAATATAAGGCAAATGCTACTTCTGCGAACATTTTTTAACAGCCAAACGCCGTTAAATAAGCTCATAAGCGAATACTTGAATAGTAACGGTTATAACAAGAGCATAAAACATATATAAATGGTTTGAAGTTAAACCTAGGAGAGTCGCACCACTTTCTTCTTTTACCACCAGGTCTTTTCCCGGGTTCGACTTATGAGAAGCCGCTCACAAACAAGGATATAAGACAGCAAAAATTGTAAAGATGAAAGAGTAAGTTTAACGCTACTACCAGCCATTTTTAGTATTCATTCAAAAAAGTCAACGGAAAATACAAAAATGAGGAAAGTACAAACATTAAAGGTGATTAAAACAAAAGATATACCGTTGTTTGGTCCAATAGGACGCCAGTAATCATCGCTTGGTTAAATTTGTTCCCCACACATGTCGTAAAGTGTTAAACCTTTCATGTAGCTATATAACCTGTCACGCGTTTCTGAAAAAGCTACATATATTTGCAAAAAGTTACTGAAAAATACATGTCGTGATCATACTACCTGATTCCTACCACAGACATCATATCGTTTGTTGCAACAACTTCAGTTCTGTACGGTATTTCCTAAAACAAAATGTTACAATCCCGTTAGAATTGTTCCTTTGATGAGAAACCACCAAACATTGACAAACGAGACCTACCATCTTTCACACTGTTGGTCACGTTCAATTGTGTCGTGCGTTTAAATTTGTTTACATAAAAGAATAAAGCAAATAAGCTCACCGGATACGAAACAACAGAACCATCTGGGTTTGTGACATCCACTGGCTCCACGCTGAAAAAATCCACCTTTGACTTTAATGAATTAAACAACGACAGAATATTCACTCTCTTTCTCTCTACGTCAGATAGATTTTGCTATAAATGGATTAAGAACTATAAATATAGCCACAGGATAGCAGCCGCGAAAATTAAGCAAACATAACACGGCAGGTTCCCTGGCAAGACATCAGTAAATGCTGAACAAAACAAACTGCTGTAACCTACACACTATCCACGTCCACATTACTTTAAATTGAAACGATTACCTCCAAACAAACTTACCAAAATTTACTAGCGCAATATTCACTGAACATCGTTACCATAACGTCCAATACAACTTTCGCCTAAACAAAAATAACAGTTGACTAAAAGCACATAATTGTTACTACTATACCAGTGTTTTCTTTTACAAAATTCCAAATAGTTTTGAAAGATTTTCATTTCAGTGGGTTTATTGAAAAATGCGTGAAAACCGGTGCTGGTTCACTACTGCGTGGCTGGTGGCACCCGCTCGGCCAAAGCCCTGCAAAACCTCGATTTGCCCCCACCCCGTTCAATCCTCCCACTATAGAGTCGGATATGCATATTATAGGACCAGTGTACCTAATGTTTCGTTATAAACATCATATCACAAGAGACCTATACTTATATAAAACAGTTTTAACGCGCTAACGCGAATACCTACAACTTGGACGTAAACGTAATTTCAACAACATTTTGTTCTTTTTCTAAAAACCATGAAAACACTTCGGAAAATAAACGGTGTGTGTATGGACTCAGTGGACATAAATCTTCCTCATCAGAAAAGCTATATATTAACCGTAGCTCACTACCTCCCAATAGGTGGTGTACATAGAATGAAAGAATGACTGCCTTAAAACAGTACAACGGTTACTTTAGTTAGATCTGTCGCCGTACACTCGATGAATACATTCTTCGTTTTCAAGCTTATTTTGGAATGATCACCTAAATTGAATAATCGATGCAAGAAGAAATATGTAACGGTCATACATAATAGCAACGCCAAATAAAAATAACTAAGAGCTTTTCGCTCTACAGCATTGAAGTAATATAACAAAATCAGTTCATACCGCATTTCGGCTTACGTTTAGAAGCAGACTACAATAATATTAAAAATATACGAAAACCAGTGCTGTAGCCGTCCAACATTTATTTTATTAAATACTACGAAAAATTTTGACATACAAGCGCAGAAACGCAACGCACAAAAGTGATGCATGTCCAACACACAAATTTACTGTTTGATATTCAAACTTTGTAAAAAAACATAAAAAAACTAAACTAACCGTTAATTATTGGAGGCATTGACAGTACAACATTATTTTTGTCGTAGATCACAGGATACATCGGTTTGTCAGCAATAATGTGCAAGTAGTGTCGTAAGTGATTATCAGTCTAAAAGTAAATCCATGAAATTTAAACATGAAGAAGTACATACGTATGTAAAATTGAACAAAAATGAATATAACATAATGCAGTGTTTAATGTTTTCATATTCAGCGAGCTAGAACGATATTATAACAGCCGATATAAAGCGGACATTTTGCTAGCGATGGAGTTTAAGGCACCTACTACCGCTTGATTCTATTCCCCCACTCGGCAAATCCGATCATGTTCGGCCACCCTTTCCCACTCGAGAAATATCCCAGGTTAGAAATTATATTTATAAAAGCAGAAAGACAAAAGCTGAACCCTGGGGCACCCTCCGAAAAATCGCCTCCACTCGGGATTGGGCAAGCAAAATGCCAGTGATGTTCACTTGCACCATGTTAATCAAAACATTTCAAACATTACTCCACTACCAGTGTGCACACCGAAGCACGTGTAAGCACTGCACTAGCCTTATATAGGTCCATTAGTTGAACAGCCGTAAACGCTCTGGTTTGATTCAAAGGTGGAAATTTGATATAATCGGGTTTCTCCGCCGTGTACAGAAATGGTCCTTCTATTGTGTCTAGGTCGTGTGTTCCAATTGCAACCAAGCTCCGCTTCCTGTAAATAACATCTGTTTTACTCTGCTACAATGAACATGCGTCCGAAGTACCCGTGTAACTTCTTGCATGTCAGTAAGGAATAATCCGACCATTTGCAAAGAGTAACCCATGCACATGCATTTTAATTTAACAAGTTAATAATTCAGTAAAATCCATATGCGCAGCACAAGATCAGAGATTAATGCCAATAATTCATTACAGTATTTGACAGAAGAATACTCCAAAGACTACATCGATATTTTCAATATACAGTTGTTTTTAGAACAGTCCTAATTTTTTTGTTGGAATTATTGCGTTAGTTCAAATGAATGCTTGAAGTTAGTACCAAAATAGTTCAGCTACTTTACTGTTGCACCTTAAGTCAAACAATAGTTAGTCTGAATGTATAAAGTGTTGCTGTGAATAGTGTTGGTATTCTCAAAGGCATTAACGCCTATCACCAGCTAGCCATCGATTTTAAAACTGACGAACTCTTGCGATCGCGGAGCTTAAACCTGGCACAGAAGTAAGACAAGTCAAGCGAAACACTCAACAAACATCTAACCCGCAACATACTTGTTCGAAAGCTATAACTCCTATCGGCAACTGGTGATAGGTGCTACAAACATTTCAAAACACGGGTATAGGTGTAAATCTCATTTCTAAAAAGTTTGAGCCACTATCGACTGCTGTTGGCTAGCTGGGTTACGAAATACCTGCAAATATTCAGATGCAGTTTATCTTGCAAATCAATAAAGCTTTGATAGCGGTCCTATAACAAGAAAAACAAAGCTATCAGTTGCAAAAGTAAGATATGAGTAGAAACAAAATAAATTAGAAAACTGAATCCAAATTCACACTTAGTTGTTACAAAAGCGCCTGCGCACAGTAATGTCTCGAACACTAAAACAAAACGATAAGAAAGTCCACAGTAATAACAAACAAAAACGCATGAATTGTCTCACAGCGTTAAAAGTGATATTTCTAAGAACAGCAGCCACTGCAAACGGACGTATGTTTGATGTGTGACTAGTAATCGTTAGTTTTTGGCGATCGCTAGCAGGGATATCGACCAACGAGTATTTCGGTATTGGAATTCTGAAAAAAGAACCAGCATATTTACTTTTAAAGTCCGCCGTATTATAACATACTTACCGCTTAGCAAAATAAAAATGTTAATTTGATAATGTTAAAACTCGAACATCGACACTCTGACTTCACATTGCCCAAAACATCATGTAAAGGTTTCTATTTATAGCATAGAAGCACAGCAACTCCAACTAACATTGTACATACACTAACTTTTTTTGAAAAATCAGCAATGCTCTAGCAAGTCCTTCTAAACACAACAAGTCGTACCTGGAAAAAAGAATCAATAAGCTCGCATTAGAGTTCCTTATGCATGGTATTTTGTTGTAACTATTATCTGGAATACACAGCAGTATGATTAGTGTTTGTGGCGGCCCAGTTACTAACTGAGTGAAATGGTGATTTCGGACGCGGCATAGAATACAGCACTTACACGATCGCCATTTTACATAACGGCTCCACAGTGGCGGATTAGTTGCCAACTGGGAGAAGAAGCTGTTCAGGTCACGACTTATATCTATACCAACCCTTTCACACCCAATTTTACAATCATACAACGTGATATTTATGTAGTAGTATAGTGGGATCATTTGGCACCTCTTCGCGAGTAAAAAAGTAAAAAAGTGGGTGCCCAATCAGATTCGAGCAAGTGATGGCTACAGTAACCTTTGACCAATCAGAATTGAGGAAAATTTTGGTGTTTTATTTGTGTTCTGCAATTTGATTGGCTACTTGGCTACGGTAACCGCGGCTCCTTTAATTTGATTGGACACCCACTTTTGTGCTCATTGGCTCTGATTGGTCAATGACGGCATATTTTCAAATTTTGGCGGGGAAAGTTCTACCTGGTACCGGAGTTACAGTAATCTCGGACCAATGAGATCTCAGCAAAGTTGTTTAGGTTGTGTTTATAGTTTTGATTGGCTAGTCAGGCACATAGATGCGCACCCACTTTTCTGCTCATTTTCTAGCTCATACTCTGCACCCACTTTTGTGCTCATTGGCTCTGATTGGTCAATGAGGGAATTAAGCATTTTCAAAATTTTGACGGGAAAAGTTGTACCTGGTGCCGGAGATACAGTAATCACTGACCAATGAGATTTCAGCAAAGTTATTTAGGTTGTAATGAGGTACATAGTTGCGCACCCACTTTTCTGCTCATTTTCTAGCTCATATTAGGGTGCACCCACTTTTCTGCTCATTTTTGGATCTTAGGCTTTATTAGTTCATTATTTCACCCAGTTTTTGCTCATTCAATGATTTAGCAAAATTATTTAGTCAGATTTTTGGTCTAATCAGGTGCATAGCTCAGTGCGCACCCATATTTTTGCTCATGCAATGTGCTTGCACTTCTGAACAGTCTGATACATGAACATTTGCTCATGAACTGGATACTCTACGGGTCATGCACTGCACCTACTTTTCTGTTCATCTAGTGTACTTTACTTTTCCAAACACTCTGATTCATGTACGTTTTGCTCATGAACTTGTTTTTCGTGGATATTCTGTGGCTCATGCACTAACTATTCCACTCGTTTTGTACTTTTGAACCACCTTAAACTACAGCATCCTAACACTGCACCCACTGTTCTGCTCATCTAGTGTACTTTACTTTTCCAAACACTCTGATTCATGTACATTTTGCTCATGAACTTGTTTTTGCACTTCTGAACAGTCTGATACATGAACATATTGCTCATGAACTCGTTTTTCTGTTAATGAATACTCTACGGTTCATGCACTGCACCCACTTTTCTGCTCATCTAGTGTACTTTACTTTTCCAAACACTCTGATTCATGTACATTTTGCTCATGGACTTGTTTCTCATGAATACTCTGTGGCTCATACACTAACTATTCCATTCGTTTTGTACTTTTGAACCACCTTAAACTACCGCAACCTAATACTGCACCCACTTTTCTGCTCATCCAATGCACTTACTTTTGCAAACACTCTTATTCATGAACCCTTTCTCTCATGAACTTGTTTTTCTGTTCATGTATACTCTCCGATTCATGAATACTTATTTGTCATGAAATGCACCGACTTTTTTGCTCTTTTTGTACTTTTTAGATATTAAGCTGTTGTATTCTTTTGCTGCACCCACTTTCCTACTCATGGACTTGTCATGATAACTGACGGTTCTACAAGGTGGTTAAAATTGCAAGAACAGGAAAAAATAACATTTTTTAAGTATAATTGGAGGTTTGTGGTGGCCAAGTATTGTGTTTATATGTCCAGCATTCGTGAAAGCTTATCCAAATTCATGTAGAACATTATTTTACTTTGCCGTCATCCAGCTGTTCGCGCAGTTTACAAACAACGACCAGCTCACCGTGTTCATTTTCTTGGTGTTTTTATTCAAACAGTAGTAAACTGAATAATAGCGTAACACTAATACGGACTTGTTCAGGAACAGAAATTAAGGTTTGTCAGAGGTTCGCATTAACGTTTACAGAACCTTAAGAACTTTGCTTTATTTTTCTGTTTCGTTCAGTTTGCGGCAGGTCCAGAAGGAGACAGACTTTTACTCGCTCTTAAATGTTGTCTTATGTTTGAGTTGCAGTTAATTAAAATAGTGTTGCAGCGTGCGGCACAAATGTTAACAACCTTTTACAAATGCTGATCTAATAAATCATCAATCATTGTAGAGATTGTTATTTAGCACTATGATGGTGTTGTTTCTCGAAAGATATCCGTTATAAATGAGTGGTAGTGTAAACTAAGTTCTGGAAACCTAATATATTGTGCCAGTAATGACTGTGCAAAGGACTTGCCAACTTCTATACTTTGACAAATATTCTTAACAATTAAAACCATTGTCCGTTTAGTTTCGATAAGATTCAGCAGTTCATCTTCTTCGGGCGATTTTCCATCAATAAATTCGTCAAATTCATGGCATCGTACAAGATACCTTTTTACTTGCTCCTGCGCCAATTCGATATCGCCAATCAAAAACTGTTTTTCGACATTTTCTAAAACTTTAGTTTCCATAATTATAGTAAATCTGAAAATATTTAATATTTTTTGCATTGAATAACAAAGATAACAACATAGCTTACGGCGCGGTTTCGGTACCAGCATGTGCTTGTACCTAATGTATTTGAAAAGTTTTTTAATTTTCACTTACGTTTTCAAAGTTTTTCAAATGATCTTAAATTTATTTAATTTTACATAATTTTATCGTACACCATCAAGAATTTCTCAAGTTAAAGTTACTTTAAGGCGTACTTCTTAATTACTCACTAAAACTGAATTAGTTAGCCGTCAGATACTAGTTTTATACATTTTTCTTAACATATATGTGCCAAAACACAGTTTAAAATAGTTTGGGAACACCAAATGATTGTAATAAAGACCAAAGCTTTTGTTCCGTCTTCTAAACTTTTTACATAATTAGGGATTGATCAGATATCAAGTACAAATCTAATTTACGCAGCTAGGGCAAGTACAAGCACTAATACTTGAAATCCGTAGGGATCTCGGCGCTGAAATTTTTTAAAACGGTCTTAATGTTCAAGACACTGGGCCAATACTAGTGTAAAGCATTATAATATGCAATATTAGTCAAACTGCTACCGAATTTGACGCTCCTTAAAACACTCGGGTTTCGCTAAGTTCAGTTGTCCATTCCAGAAAGTTGTAATATGGATCCAAGTCCATGTGTGATGCTTAAAAGACATGCAAACATAGCATAAATCTTACAGATACATTTTAGGGCACAAAAAGACCATTCGCACTCTTTTTACCCTCAATGATAGTATAAAAATTCTGGTGTACATTGAAATTGTTATTTCGGCTTTACTAAATCCACCCAAAATTCAGCATCTTATGCCAAGTTATCTCGCAAGTTATGTTATTAGTAGCCTAGCCCACTAACTCTGTTTTGTTTGTTGAGAGGATTGTATTGATACCAAATTCGATTGAAAAATGTTTTGGCGTTAATGAGATATGATGCCATGTTTCCACCGAAAAATGCAAAACCACACTTCAGTAAACCTTACATTTCAATCTGTACTTTACATTACGTAGCGATTATACCGTGCACATATTGTCAGGGACACGACACTTTCTAATTCCGCAATCATGGCTCTGTGACCACTGCATACTATTTTGGAATTGCTATTAGTGTTGTTGCTGCCGTTATCGCGTGCTATTACCGTTGTTACAATTTCTATAATTTTTGTACTGAGTGTGTTAATTGTTCCTACTATATACGTATCTGTTTCGTTATTTTTTTGCCTCATGCGAACTTTACCTAGTGTCTCTCCAACGTCGCTTAATGACCCCTAAGTTATCGCCAATAGCGTGCTGCTTTTGTAACTGCGAAGCGAATTCTATAACACTAATTATCAGCGTCTGACAACGCACAAATAGATTTGTGTAGAGGACGGGTAGAATCAAAAACGGGGCAGAATGGCTAGTCGAGAAAATATCAAAGGGGACCTACGCATATTTTTATGTATGTAACTGAATATGGTCTTTTCTATATATATATATGTGTATAAGTTGTTTTTGTACATGGATATTCGCGGGTTAACCGATCACTCAATTAGCCGAATTACGTAACCCTACGTAGAGTGCCCCCTGACTGGCGCTCAACTGCTCAAACTTGTACTACTTTAGGATATTCACGGCTTTGTGTAAGTATTCACTAGGTGACATCCAAACTGTGCGTTAAGAGTTAGTCTACGTTTCAATGTAGCCCTAGTTTGTTTTTATCTCACTTTTTCTTGTCTCAGTATTACGCGCGATATTTTGAAATGGCAAGATTTACACAGGCTAGGAATGCAGTTTGAGACGACGTTTTAGCGTTTACGACCGTTAAACAGGGTAATTAACGACCAACGTACGTAAGGATTTTAAAAGATATATGTAACGTTCGATCGGCTTGAGTAGCACTTGAAAGGTAGCGGCCCGCAAGTAGGCTTTGAGTTTCACTATAACATTGTTGAGCAATTTATTTTGAGTTTAAATGAGACGGCGTTTCGAGGTTTTGGATTGAGAGAGGGGTCAGTTAAGGGAACAAAATTCATGACGGCTTTCTGGCTTGTTGCCGCGACAAATCAGGACTCGAGGGCGCCGGGTGCTAAATTCTGAGAGCGAGTGACTACGCGCAGAGACTCCCCATAGAATATGCTACGGCTTGTCGCTGGCATTCCCCTTATACTTGTTACATTTGGTATTTGCAGTTAAGGGGTTGTGTTTAGTGTTCAGTTTCTACGACCCCGGGGTATCTAGAGGTTGTGAAGACCTGCATTGCGAGGTGTAACACCGACAACCCGACGGGACGGATAATAACCCTGACCACGGATCGGAGACGGATAGTTCAGGAATCCCGCCCGACCTAAGTTTGAGATTTTGTGTGTGTGGCATTGTGCGGATCCGGGAGTGAAAAATGACAAAACAGGAATTCTCAGGTAGGCTGGGGAAACCTATACCAATTGCTAGATCTCCCTGCGCTGAGCAATAAAAATACCATGACCTTGGGTCTGCGATCATCTTCTCGGGAGTTATGGCCCCTCGATCTTTTGAAAATGTGTGTTCAAATTTTACGGATCCTAGGGTGGAAAAATGCAAAAACATGAATTTCGGAATCGGAGGTCGAGACCCATATCATTCGACGCAGCTCATCGAGCTGAGTAATAAAACCACCCTGACTTGGGGTCCCCGACCTCTCGTTCAAAAGTTATGGGCTTTCGAACTTTCAGCATTTTATATGCGCAGTTACGGATTCTAGGGGCGAAAAATGCAAAAATGCGATTTCCGGAATCTGCTGTTGAAACCCATACCAATCGATAGAGCTCGCCGAGCTGAGTGAGAAAAATACCCTGACTGGGGGTCGGAAGTCATTCGTTCAAGAGTTAGAGGTATCCATAGTTTCCGAAATTTAGCGTGTAAAAATTTACGGATCCGAGGTCGAAAAATGCAAAAATGCAAATTTTGGAATTAAGTATCGAGATTGGTATCAGTCGACGCAGCTTTTCACGCTGAACAAGAAAAATACCCTGACTCGGGGTCTGGGACCAGTCGTTAAGAAGTTACTAGCACTTGAAGTTCTCGAAATTTTACGTGTAACACGTTACGGATCCCCAGTCCAAAAATGCAAAATCACGTTTTCCGGAATCTAGGGTTGGGACTGGTCCTATCGGGTCCGGCGCATCGCAATGAGCAATAAAACCACCCTGACCGCTGTTCGGAAACCGATACTCGAAAAGTTATGGCTAGCTCAAGGCCCGTAATTTTGGCGGACTCTCTGAATCGACTAAGAGTGTCTTGGGTGTGTGTGTCCCTTGAGTTAGGCTAAAGTCATAGTGTAAGCACTTCACTGTCTCGACACCTTACCAGGGATTATGAGTGTACGGATTTGTGACGTTTAACTGTGTACGCCTTGTATCCGTTTGCCTTATCGTTCGTGCTTTCGTGTTTATATTATCGTTTTGTTGGCCAGGTTGGGTAGGAAACCCCAGTGAATTTTGAACTTGTGACACCTTAGTATAGTCTACGTACGTTAGCTGGTCTGGCAAAAGAAATTCTAGGGCTGTAGGCACATGCTAGCCGCTAGAGTAGTAGTGGTGAATTTTGGTTGACTAAATAACCTGGCCGCTTATGACATAGGTTCCGCTCTCTAGTTTTACTGGATTTTGGCACATCTCGTTTGGTTTTTGTGTTTTCTATTTTTTTTGTCGTGTCTTTAATTTTTATACTTTGTTTTGTATTGTAACCTGGTGCTCTAATTATTGACCGTGAGATAGGCCCTGTACGCGGAAATGGACAATCTAAGTGAAAAACCCCGCGCGCGTACCAGTACTCTGAGGGAGTTGTCCAACCCAGTCGGCCCGGCCCACAACGTAAGAGGTTGCTACCTGCCCCTCGGCCACACCGCTTAAATCTAATCTTATCGACCCACCCCTCGGTTAGGAGTGTTAAGATTGCGTGTAAACCCGTACAGCCAACCAGAGGCCGCCTAACCAAGTTGTTTACGTTTTGTCATTGGCTCCCGCAATCTGGGTTTTGTCAGCCAATCACGTGGCTTCGCTGCGTCTGCCTTGTGTGAAATTTCAATGGCTCTTTGCAACTGTTCTATTTTTAACCAATCACATAGCTCAAACCGCGCCTGCTTTGCTCAGAATTTCATTGGCTGTGCGCTGAGCGAGAGAGGTATATAAACGCAGTGCACGGCTGCAAATTTCAGTTTCAGTTTCGATTTTCTCCGGTTTTTCAGTCGCGAAGCGCGAGCAGCGACACAGCAAACCGAGTTTTCGGTGCACTGTATGGCGACACGGTGCACTCGAAATTCTCGGGGAGCTGACTCTGTCTGGGGGGTACTGCGCGTTGCGCGCAGGGGATAAGTAAGTAAGTAAGAGGGGGCCGCACTAGGATTTTCTCGGTATCACAAAGGGGGTGTGAGCTGGAATTTTACCTTAAACTTTGCCTGGCGTTGGCGACAACGCAGGTACAAATTTTTCTGCCAATCTCATGAAGGGGCACGTATCATGTGAAACGCATTAGGCGTGTGATCAGGATAAAAATTTTGAGGCCTGAATTTCGGTGAATAGTCACTGGCCAGGACAAAAATCTATTTAGTAATACTCAGAGTGTTGAGTGTCAACGGCAGCAGGGAGGCCAAGTCAGCCCGATGCTAAGCATTAGGGAATTGTCAGACAAAAGAGCTAAGGCCCTGCCTGTCAAGTACAAAACTTTCGTATGCCCCGTGAATTCAGACGATTCTAGTCAGGCCCTAGCAACTTAGCTGCAAGGCATACCACCGCCGTTGACTATCAAACTGTTGAATATGCAGCCGTGAGAGACCTAGGCTTAGGAGTGAACAGGATACATAATTGTAAGAAACAGGCGCGGTTTATCACCTCTACTCGCGAATTCACCTTCAACTTTGTGGCCGACTAAAAGAATACCTTAACTCATTTCACCACCTACAACTCATGTAGTACGCGCGCGTGTCTTCTCAGATAGGTATTTAGGAACCATGCGTGTGCTCATTCAACAGTGTGCCCTCCACACAGCAGCTCTACCACACGAGTTATGCATCGCCCTGCCTTTGCTGCTTTAACGGACAATGCTCTAAGCAGCTTGGCACAGGAAAATCCGTTGCATGAGCATACCCAGGGGTAACAATACGTAACTCTTTCACAGCAACCAGTCAACATTAGGTCATGGTAAGACTATCCCAGCGTACAGGGATCTAGAGGTGTATAAGAGATCAAATCGTAATTTCACTTTCAGTCAGTAATTTCAACTAACTTTCAGCTAATTTTATCGTAACCATCGTTCTGTGCGCAACATAACTATAGGCTGTCAAGCAGGAGACTGATTAGTCCCAGTTTCGTTGCATAGAGGTAATTACATGAAATAAAATGTGTAGACTCAATAAACCAAAACTTTAGGTTGTGTTCCTTGCTGAACCCTTGAGCAGTCGAGAAAATTCCTGGCCTAGAGCCATGGCTGAAATTTCAAGAGATAAAACAGTACTGGTGCGAACCAAACTACCCATTTTGGAGCAAAACACAGAGGCGCGGGTCGATTCGCCCTCTATTACAATAGACTAATAACCTAGACATCCAAATTCTACAAAATTGCAATAGGTGTTTAGGTGAAATCAACGAACCTTGTCAGGTGACCAAGTGCTCACCAGGATTTAGGCGCAGAAATCATTAGTCCTAATCATGAAAATCAGCGGCAACCACACCCTTCCGAATTATAACTATGTGTTGGGGGCGCGACTTAGCCACGCACACGAGTGTTCATGAGAGCTTAGGCGTATGACGACGTTGGAATTTTGTGACTCTCAAAACCCGACGTCACGCCTGGGGGACCATCATCCGCTAGACACGTCGGCTTACTAGGCAGACCCACGGCCATGAACACCCGTGAGGGATACCACTCGGATTCGTCCGCAGAGGTACCCGTTGGTCGCAGCCGTAACACTTGGGGGCCACGCCGTGAGCGTTGCATACATAAACATTTATTACAATAATCTCTTGCGGGTAACTATCAATTTGGCTGGTCTTCCGGCACGCCACAGTCTCTTAAATTACCATATCCCCTAAAATTTAATTGTGTGATTGCCGCTATTCCTTTAGAGTTTTGGTTTATCTAACTGTAATCCAACTGTGTTTTTGAATTTTAAGGACCTCTCGCATACATTTAGGCAAAACTTCGAGAGGTCTAATTTTCGCTCACCCACTTTATGTACTAATTGTTTAAAGAAGTGTATTTTAAAATCTAAGGACTAGCTGCTTCAGGTTTAGGCAAAATTCGAGCAGCTATGGCTTTCGCTCACCAAACTTTAGGTTATGTAGTATGATTGTTTTGGTCACGCATGACAGGCTGCTTCCCTTCAGGCAAATTTTATGCAGCCCATAACGAATTTAAATTTAAGCTCACTCGTATATGTTTAATCACGCAGTGCAGGGTTGTTCACCATAATTAAATAAAACCGGAGAACCCTGCTCGCGATTACGTATCTGTTCCATGAGCTTGTTAGCATATGATATATACGTATTGTGGTCTTGTTGGGAGCTTGTTGAGCGTCCGCTCTAAGAACGTTGTTTCATTCTGGGCACGCAAAAACCCTGCTCCAAAATTCTTCAGCAGGACGCCATTTACTCGAATTGAGTACATGGTTCATAGCTCAACCAACTCCCAACACTTAATAATCTAATTACGTATGGCGCTCGTCCCATCCCAGACCGGCTCATATTCGCTAGTGCCGGGAAATTTTCTTGAGAACACAGTTACTCACACTATCTAGGAACCCAACCTTCGACGGAAGGGGCGCACAAGAACACTTACATAACCCGGGGAACAGTTGCGGTCGACTGCGGTTCCTCGGCTATCACACAAACCCTGTTGAGATTAAGACTACATATTAAACAGCGTGCACCCTTCGATTGGGTGTATCGACAACATGCTAAAACCACACCTTGGGCTCAGCGATAAAAGTAACAACTCCGGCAGAATGACTCTCTTTCAATTTCCAACCAAAACCTCAATTGCAGAAACTTCCATGTTTCAGAACTTTCCCCCTTTCAGCACCTGGTGCTGCCTTGCCTCAATGGATATACGGGAGACGTGTGTATAAAATTAAAGAGTTTGGAAATCCTTTTGAGAGTAGATACTTCGAATGCTGAAAATAAACCCTTTCTCATCGGTAAGGATTACTCACGTCTTCCGAATCTCCCGTGTTGTGTTGGATGCTCCGAATTGACTGTCCGTGCTCAATTATTAGATGAAAGTGCAGGGCTCAACGCTCCCACACCGAATTTTAGTCACCTCATACTCTCTGTACCAGAATTTTCAGGGCTGCTATCACCCAAAACAAGAATTAGGCCTGCTAACCTTAAGCTGTTTGACTGACTAATTAAAGACAGGGTGGTTTGGAGCACCTGACACAGCCTGATGAACGGATGTGACGCCCATCCTAATATGTGATTGAATTGCTTACTCCATTGTGTGAAGTATGACCTGGCTGGTCCAAGGGGACTATGGATATGGCGGCTCGGAATAATTTTCTTGGCAGCTATGTCCCATATCCCACTAAAATGTTATGTACGTAATAAGTTACCTACAACTGTGGTTGAGCTGCCTGTCGGACATCGGCGTGTAATTACATGAAACCGATGCCGACTCTCACGCAAATCACCCCCAAATCCATGAAAACCAAACGAGTGTGACCCCCTTCAAATAAAGCACCTTGTAGCTTATAATGTACCCGGAAATTTGGTGTCCACATGGGCTGTTTAACCAGAGGGGTAAAGTGATTGTGTGGCGTATGCGCGCTCTAGTATGGGGAGCATGCGAATGCTGCGTCGCTTGGAATGCTGGTTCCCTGCGGAATGAATTTTAACTCGCCGTTTTCAACGCCACCTCGGGATCAGGCGGGGTCTGACCAATCCCAACGGGTTTTCGAGGGAACGTACCTCTCTAAGGCCGGTCAAGCTAATGGGAGGGAAATTCTGGCTGTGTAAGGGAGCGAACCCTGAGCTGCAATGCACCAGTATCCTACGAGCGGCGCGCCCATGCCGGACAGCTGAGCTTCCTGTAAGAGGTCCCTGCGACAAAGTGAGCTAGGCGCTCAATGCGCTGGGTCCAGCCAGTCGACACAGGGCTTGAATGGCTCGTGTGGACAACTATAATTCTCACGTATGGAGTGTCTTACGGACAATGCCCCATCCTGCTACAACGCTAACCCGATAAACCCAAGAGATGTCAGCGCTAGTGAAACGCATGAACGGTCAACCGATTGACCGTCCATTGAGAAAAGTGAAACTTATGTTTATAGCCAGTCCCGGCTATGAACCTCCTATTAACATCCCATTAGTCGGTGCCTTAATTTATTCTAGCCATTGACGCCCCCCCGACTAAACTAAGTTGCCACTCATGAATACGGTTAATGCAAGAACACGCTGTGATACTTGAGCGCGCGATCCTGGAACCGATTGTGCAAGTGCGAACAAACTGAACTCACGTGGGGACTCGGAACCTTCCCGAAGTATTTGTGCCCTGGGGGTGGGGTGCGCAACCCGCTGACCGGGGACTATGTTTTGAGGGAGGGACCGTGTCGAAGCGTTAGAAAATTACAAGAGGGCGTCGAGTTTCCAACTTACCACCGGTTGGAAACTTAATTTTAACCTCGGGGACGATGTCGCTGGCCCCTGAACGACTAAAACTCGACCCTCTCTTCCAAATAACCCCAATTAACTGGGTGAAAGGATGTGACCACGGGAAAGGAGCAACCACGGGTCACCACACAGTTAATTCGGCCCCCATCAGAAATTCTCGCCAGTCCCGTTTCGAGAAGTTAGGGGAATCTATCGTGCGGGAGGCAGGATTCTGAGGCCACACCAACCCATAAATTTCTGTGCGTAGTTTTTCAGTAGCGGTGTGGTTTAGGATAAAATTTTCTCGTTTGGAAGGATTGACTGCTTGAATGAACCTAGTTATTTGCTTATTAATATTTTGACGGCACAACCGAGGAGGGGCAGGACGACCAAAATTATCTTTTGATATTATCTTTCCGTAAGTTGGATGGGGATACTGTTGCTGTGGGAACTATAGTTCTAGGGTGGTACTGGAATTACCCACATGTAATCAGTCCCAATCATACTGGCAAACCCTGGGCTCGAGCTAAGGGTAGCTACCCATATGTTAAGCCGCACAAATTGTTTTCAAGGCAAAATAGTCCTGTCAACCCGAAAGTGACCGTAGAAAAATTTTCCTGAAGGCCAAGCTCAACGCGTTCGGTGGTTGTGCGCTCTGAGGGTTTCGGTTCCCAATCTGAAATTCCTAGCAGCCACTCGGACCGCTTGACACCGGTAGAGCCGTAATATTTGCTTTGTTATTATGATATTTGAATCAGCTGTACCGGGGAAAGCCGGACGTAGGAAACGTGCCGAGTTAGTACCGGTCAGCCCAGTTGGTCCATTGGGTCACGAGATAACGCACCCTCAGTCGGTAGGGGTGGGCAGCTCCGTGTTCCCATGGGGAACTGTAATTTTTATGATGAATGAATTGACATAAAATGTTCCTTGAATTCCCCAGGGGTGTTGAACCCAAAT
Source organism: Enoplolaimus lenunculus (assembly GCA_030248215.1). Taxonomy (NCBI): domain Eukaryota; kingdom Metazoa; phylum Nematoda; class Enoplea; order Enoplida; family Thoracostomopsidae; genus Enoplolaimus; species Enoplolaimus lenunculus. The sequence continues at coordinate 169,194 of JASANG010000694.1, read as the reverse complement.
CACAGGCCCCAACCAAAAGAGTTGAGGGTAGGTGTCCGACTAAAAACCAAAATTATCTAGGATCCTAAGATGTCGGCACAGAAGCAACGCATAGTTCTATAAAGAACTATCCTAGTGAGTTAACTAAAAGTCTTTTCCCTATTCTTACGATTCGGATGGTCCTCGAGGACCTGAATTTAGCCGCTTGACCCGAACTCCACACCAGGCTCAAATCGAAACAGTGTCACCCGGCGACCAATACTACCGAAAAAGTTTTGAATTGACGTATGCTCTAATGAATTAGGCTCATGGAATGAATTTTCTGGAAATCTAATTGGACTTGATTATCTCGGGAATCGCTTAGACCATTTGTACTACTGAATATCTGGACTCGGAACTCCTGTAGGATATGAATTTGAATATGAACTCTATTTGCAACGTATGATTTATCGGCTTGTTGGAACTTATGAGCCGTAGAAACCTATTCCTGTATCTGTGATCTACCCAGTATAGAGTGCGGAGAGGCATGGCTTACCCAACGCTAGCTCTTGGTCGCGCTCTCGTCCTAACTGCGCGACCCGCCTGAATATAAAAACCCAATTCGCGCAGCCTCGTGGATTTGACGGGGACATTATCCCACGTCCCACCAGATTTCGCTCCCTATCCCACCGGATATATTACTCTACCGGCCTGGTTAGTGCACTAGGTCCATTGTATATTCGGAACCTTATCGCCCTATGACCTCAAGAGCACGGCTTTGTGCCAATCCCTTGATCCTTGACGCTGTATGCCCCTCTGATCGCACCTGGCCCCTTTTTGACTTAAAATTTTTCTTTTCCTCTTGCTGCTGCATTTCTCTTGGTACCGTCGTTCGTTGTAATAACAAACCCGGTACGTATAGCACTTGTGTGCCAGATAATCTGGCTTCCCCCTTATAGGTTTGTTGCCTCACTCTATATCGTGACGCAACTTTGGCGAGATTCTAGTTGGAATTCTTTTTGACAAGCGGCCACCGATTCGGCCCTTTTATCCTTGGCGGGAGGCTATAAGCCTAATACCCACCCGGCTAGCTCCACGTACCCTAATCGGTCCCGGACCGATACAATCCCGCGAATAGCCCACCCTAGCAATTGAGCTAGATAGGCTCCGTCTGTTATAGACCTAACGACCCACCTCCCGCCGTGCGGTACACCCCAAGGTTATATTCCCTAATACCGATGCGAGCTCTTTCAGACGTACTGAACACTCGAGAGGTATAGCACAACTCGCGAGCACCATAGGAATCGGTGTTATCGCCGATACGGAATTTGGTCAAATTCGGCCCCGGTTGTCGTAAGAAACGGTAACCTAACAGTTTATTTCACCTGCTAGGCACCCCACTCCCGCAAGGAAGGGCAGTGGTGTAGACACCGGGGGCTCTTAGGGCTTCGTGTCTACAGTGACAACGTTTGACTTAGACAAACTCGGCTTTTCCGAAAAACTTTCACGCCTATGTGCATGCACACGTATTTTGGTTTTACCCAGGGTTCACGCCAGGTTTTCTTCAAGTGTAGCGCTGGTGTGGCAGATAATTTACCCTAACCTAAAAAGCCGGCACCTCGATGATTAGCCGGAAAGACCACCAGAAAGTGATCGTCAAATAAAGAGGTGAGTCCACTACCGTGCGACAAGATCTCGATACCCGTACAGTTGAATTGACCTTTTTGCAAAGCGGTCCCTGCGGCCGCTCCAGTCTGTGGCCACAGGCCCACCCAACACATGACAACCCAGTTCAATCTGATGCTAATGGTGTCTGAAACCGCCAGGAGAAGGGCAGTCTCCATAATTAAAGACCCCGCCAAAAACATACCCTGTTGCAAACACCTATTTGTTACGCCGACTAACCCTCGGACGGGACCCCAAACGAAGCTTGAATGACCCTGATCCTACATAGTAACCCACCCGCCACCTATAAATTGGGAAACATGCTGGAAAATAAGTCTCCGATTCGATGCTTAACTCACCATGGTGTGCCGGTCCAAGCATGTAGCATCACGGATTTAGTCAGAATGCCATGGTAAACCCCATCAGGGTTAGTTTCGACCCTTGTGGAGAACGGCATCCCGCTAGCGCACCCTGCAAGCACCTTATATCTGACTATGGGAAGAGTATACCCCTACACCGACACCCTGGCCAGCCGGAACCCATGCCTAGGGGATGACATCGGTTTCCGTGACGATAACTTCCGTTACACTTGGAAACCTTAAAATTTTAGGAATGCCACAATCTCCCCATACAACATTTTAAGGGTTGATTCTAGGTACAACGCTTGTGAGGCAATCAGTTCGGACCTCATTTAAGTGCCAACTAAACGGTATCCTGTCAGCACCAGCAGCCATCCTGTCTAGCATGACCTGTAAGCCATGGGCTGTCTTTTTGCCGAACGGTTTTCAAAAAACCGTCCTAAATCGGACAAAGCTATCCTTACCACAAGCCGACCGGACCTAATCAGGCTATAAGGATATGCCAAAATCCCTTAAACCTCAGTGCCTTGCCCCAATCATATATACCTTAAGGGTAAATGCTTTCCTACAAGTCCTGCACTGTGGGGGACACCTTCGGGTTGGCCGCAGATTCCTTTGTCTTGGTTAATTTAGCATTTAACGCTCTAGGAACAACCTTTCGAGGAATGCATCTCAGCTCATCCTGAGGCAGTGCCTCTACCGCATGGTTACCTTAGTTATGGGTACTGAAACACACAGACTTGCATCCGGATACCTTACAAATTGACGTGCCCCTCTGGAGACAGCACCTAAGTCATGAGTTTAGGTTTCCCCAGTATCTCTTGTACTCGCCGCTCCGCTGTTTCAACACCCGCTGTCCCCTGTCCCTTTATAAGCCATTGTACCTGGCCACGCTGGGTCTCGCTCGTAACTTTGGGGCTCAAGGTAGTGTACAATAGTACACATGCCCATACCTGGAGCGACCATAAGTATAACGCTTGGGAGCGAAATACTTCATGGACCATGTAAAACTAATTAGTTTTACAGCCCATTTGGTCCGGCTTCGGTAAATGTAAATATTAATTGTACAAAACCCGACACTGGGCTTTTGCCTTGCACTTTTGTGCTCAGGAGTCCCTTTTTAAGCTGGATGCTTAAACCTTTTTTTTGGAAAGCGGTTCTCGCAGCCGCAGCAACCTAGGCCTAAGAAACCCCTTACCGGAACGAGGTACATTTCGAACCGTATAGGAGCCCCAGGAGGGATGCAGCGTCCTTAGAACTTGCGCGACAGGATGCCTCTTAGCGATTACTCAGACCCCTCGCTAACGAAATGCACCTTGCCGTCCCAATCACGCGGGAATTATGTCAGAACCGTTACGCACCGCCGTATCCCCATGGAATATGGCCCTTTTGGCGGTCATTACGAACATTCGCATACCCGATTAAGAGCCTGCATAGGCATATGCCCCCCCAGCCCCTAATTTGGAAAATCGGCTTGTGCAAACGCAGCCCAAAAATGTAGAATCTCAACAAGGTTTAGAGAACGTCATGCACCATAAATTTTATCCTCTCAGTCTCATGTTGGCACGGGTGCCCCTCGGGATTGCTAAAAATTTACTGATTAAGCGTGTACCCCGCCATTCGAGGAGCAATGAGTCTAAAAATACTCAAACACCAAGTCTACTCAAAGTCTAATGCGCAGTTATGGTTTACCAACCTACATGGCCCACTGGAGACACCATGAATCCAGGACCTGCACACGCCCGACACTATGACCAGAAGAGGAGCTGAACATTAAATACCCACGACTCGCTTGAAGCCTGAACCTTAATGCAGAGTCCCGACGCCGAACCCTGTCGAAAGGCCTAAGCTCGACTAGGCCGGGTACAAACCCGTGACGATCTTTCTCTCTAACAGTATGTCTTGTGAGCAGAGTTCGCTCTGTTAATTTTAATGAGTCCTTTCAACTGAACTTTAGTTGAGCATTACAGTTGATATGTGGCAGGCAAAGTCTTAAATTACAGCGCTTGTTAGAAAGATAATTCGACTTCACATAAGAAGAGTGGCCGACGGGTCCATTTGATCCAGCTCGCCGTGGTTGCATAAAACTGATTACAAACAAACCAACTCGGGTCATTCCCATGCACCCCTCCCGGTGCAAAGGAGCCCTTCAGAGTTGGAAAAGTACCAGTTTTTGGGAGGCGACTCTTGCAGTCGCACAACTCTTGAGCTGGTCACACTTTCGCAAGCAAAAAGGACCTAGTAAGCTGAACGAGAATTGTGAGTAACATCAAACTATTAGCGTTATAATGCTGTCCATCGAGCAAATCATGTATCTAAACCTGAAACGAAAGTTGTGCCGAAACCTTAAAGAATCGGAACCTCGCCCCAGTTACCCAGCACACCTGAAAAATTACTCGAGAACTCTCTCGACCATGAAGTTGGGCCTGTTTCGAAATGTATGACCCACAGTAAGGAGACGAAATGACTAATTGAGCAAAGTGGCTACGCCGGCCCACAAAGAGTTATGGGTAGTATTGGGGACCTAGGGCTGTATTCAAATAACGCGTGTAACAAACCTAGGTCCTGAGCCAAGTGTTGACATTAATCCTGCAGCGACCCTAGAGCTTTTATTTTGGATAGCCAGAGTTGCGAAACGTTGGTAATACCCATTTGATATATAGAGTTATTGCATTCGGCCTCGGGTCACAATACCCGTAGCCGAGTCTCGTGTGAGATACTTCCCCATAAAGATTGTGTTATCGCATGTGCCCATGCCCATGTTTACGTACTTCTTATTTCTTGTGTGTGACCATGACTTAGAAGTTGCAGCAAGGACAGGAACCGCAACAACATCAGCAGCAAAGCCAGCAGCAACAATCGCCGCACAAAACAATACCAGAGGCAACAACAACAACAACCACACTAACCGCAGCTACAGCGGCAACTACGGCCGCTATAGCAACAACACTCGCAACAGCAACAACCGCAGCAACAACAGTCACCGCGACGGCAACGCTCTCGGCAATAGAACAGCACCGTCAACAACCATAGCGCAACAGCTACAACAGCAACGACCGTCAGAGACGATCACTACAACAGCATCAACCAGCCGCGTCAGCCACTGCAACCACTGACACGACCAACAACAACATCGCCAAAAACAACAACAACGACAGGGCCATGGCAGATTTCCGCGGGTACAACAACGCTGAAGATGGGGGTGACGATGGCTACAGTGAAGAAAGCCAATCCCAGCACCGCCCCGAGGTTTATGGCGACGGCCCCGTCTCCGATTATCCTCTCAGCGTGTATTTTGGCCCCCCGGTCCCTCGCAACGACACACGCCCTGCCCTACGGATAACAGCGATACCTGGCACCGCGCAGGTCCTCAGCCTACTCTTTGTGGGGTTGGCTTTTCATACCCCACTGGGCGCGGCTTGGTGCATGATCCAGGCACTCGGCGCCGCGTGGCACTTCATACGTCACGACGACAGCGCTGTCGCCAGCTGGATGAAGGCGACGGCGCCAGAATGCCGACAATACGTTTGTATTGGCATCCCGCCTCCCCGTGACACGTTTCATCGCTTTGGACGCGAGACGATGTTAGAGCCGCTTGTGTATGCCTTAACATACCACAAGTTTGTTGCTCCGGGGATGCGGGAACATCTTCGTGGGATTTCAGGGCACCAGGTCCTTTATTGTGACCCCTGGGATCCTGCGCTCGGCATTGGCGAAGACGTCTACGGGGTCCAGAATACTCTGGAGCTCGTCACAACCTACACCAACTTCGCCGGCCGCGCCATTGAGGACCTTGCGCGGCACTTCAATCACGGGCACCAATACTACCGGCGTCACATCATCGTCGGCGATGAATCGGCCTTTCCCTTATGGGCGGAATATTACGGCCACCCGGATGTCGCTGTCATCGCGTTCCCGGGTGCCGACATTCCGATGCTCTGCCGAATCGCACGGTTGGTAACTACGCCGTTGGTGGTCCGCATCACAATCTGCGGCGGCTACCATTCCCTTTTTCCATGGACCAGGCACACTACCGATCCGAGGAGCGATGGTGGGTACTACTACGAGCAGGTGGGAGCACTCCGTGGTCGACCCTTCGAAGAACTTTTGGCCGACTATTCGAATCCCGACACCGTGGCGCGCATGGTACACGCGCACGTCTCTGAGCTTGCGAGGGAGTGCCAATCTAACCCGCGCGTCACCCTGCTCCCGCTGATGCCCCTCAGCGAGCTCTCCAACAATGCTCGTGTAGTCGTGGAGGGTTACGCAGCGATGATCGGGTTTTATTCTACTAAAGCCCCGTACCTTTACCACCGCTACCTGACCCACCACTTCCACAACATCACCGAACATGAGCTCGCTGAGCGCTGTCTGCTCACCGGAGGACCATTGCCTTTACCACCACTGGTCCAGAAAATGCGGAAGATGCTCGACGCCCCATTCAGCCGGGACCTCCGCCATCTCCAGTTGACTCCCGCCCCTCTTCCAGCTAATCCGCCGACCTTGCCTGATGGTCATCCACTCGCCCCGATGCAACTTACACAGAGCGAGCGGGTGGAGGAGCTGCAAAGGCGACGCAGGGAAGAGGCTGGACCGCCAAGGGAGGGTGATCGCGAGGACTCTGGAAACCCCTTGGCAGTATTGGAGGCAATGGGAATCGAGGTTCCGGACAATCCTATCATCCGGGCGCGGATTATGGAACTCGCGGCAGCGTTGGTATAGTGGCGGCACCGCGCAAACAATAAGGTGGGTTTTTTTTGGGGGGTGTGTGGGTTGGGTGGGTTTGGTTGTTGGGCTGTGCGGGGACATTTTTTCGTGCGTAGAGTATAGTGATAATAACGCTGAGGAATCCCAGGAGGCTCAGTCGCTCTCTGCTGTATAGCAGTTGGAGGTACCTATGGGCCGAGGTACTTCTGGCCTGGGATTACCTCCTTTTTCATTGATCGCACTGACACTGTAGGATTACCCACATTCAAACTTCCGGCCCCAGACAATTAGGCTATACCTAAAGAATTTTTGCGCTCATTATGCGGTATAAAACAATACTGCGCTCCCTCCCTTAGAGTTAGGCTTGAGCCTAGCAACAGTGTCAGTGCTATGGATTTAACGGTTGCAGCGTAGGCACAGGGACGTACCGTTCAGGAGATAAGGGTCGACACAAACTGCCAAAATTAAAATTTTAAGAGAAGGAGAAGGTGTCGCATACATGTACGTTAGGAATTCAGGAAAAAACACGCAATTGGAAAAACACGCTGTAATTCTGCAAGCTGTATTAGCATATATTAGCGTATAATTGGTCTAGGCAACGTTGAATCTTGGTATGTCAGAAGCCTGAGCCTGAGCGGATCACGTCCCTGTAACCCAGCTTTCAACTTTGGTGTACTTACGTATGCGCAACGCTAGCGCTCTACAATAGCTGGGTGCAGCCTGCGTCTGCCACCACATCTCTTTATTTGTTACCTCGCGTATTTTTGTGTTTGTGCCTTAAGTTTGCGTAGCTTCACAGAGTTTACATACGTATGTACATATATATTTTTCAATGTCGCTGTTGTCCTGGTGTCGTCTATATTGGTGGAAACTTGGCCTAAACGTAGGAAACGGGGAGTTCCCCTTTAAATAGGAATGCTTTGAAGTGCTGATAAGTTCCGCTTAAAGAGAAGCTAGAATTGGAGGGCTATTAACCTTCCAGAGATAAGGGATAGCACAAAATACCCAAATAAAAATTCTAAGAGGTGTCAGGGACACGACACTTTCTAATTCCGCAATCATGGCTCTGTGACCACTGCATACTATTTTGGAATTGCTATTAGTGTTGTTGCTGCCGTTATCGCGTGCTATTACCGTTGTTACAATTTCTATAATTTTTGTACTGAGTGTGTTAATTGTTCCTACTATATACGTATCTGTTTCGTCATTTTTTTGCCTCATGCGAACTTTACCTAGTGTCTCTCCAACGTCGCTTAATGACCCCTAAGTTATCGCCAATAGCGTGCTGCTTTTGTAACTGCGAAGCGAATTCTATAACACTAATTATCAGCGTCTGACAACGCACAAATAGATTTGTGTAGAGGACGGGTAGAATCAAAAACGGGGCAGAATGGCTAGTCGAGAAAATATCAAAGGGGACCTACGCATATTTTTATGTATGTAACTGAATATGGTCTTTTCTATATATGTGTGTATAAGTTGTTTTTGTACATGGATATTCGCGGGTTAACCGATCACTCAATTAGCCGAATTACGTAACCCTACGTAGAGTGCCCCCTGACTGGCGCTCAACTGCTCAAACTTGTACTACTTTAGGATATTCACGGCTTTGTGTAAGTATTCACTAGGTGACATCCAAACTGTGCGTTAAGAGTTAGTCTACGTCTCAATGTAGCCCTAGTTTGTTTTTATCTCACTTTTTCTTGTCTCAGTATTACGCGTGATATTTTGAAATTGCAAGATTTACACAGGCTAGGAATGCAGTTTGAGACGACGTTTTAGCGTTTACGACCGTTAAACAGGGTAATTAACGACCAACGTACGTAAGGATTTTAAAAGATATATGTAACGTTCGATCGGCTTGAGTAGCACTTGAAAGGTAGCGGCCCGCAAGTAGGCTTTGAGTTTCACTATAACATTGTTGAGCAATTTATTTTGAGTTTAAATGAGACGGCGTTTCGAGGTTTTGGATTGAGAGAGGGGTCAGTTAAGGGAACAAAATTCATGACGGCTTTCTGGCTTGTTGCCGCGACAAATCAGGACTCGAGGGCGCCGGGTGCTAAATTCTGAGAGCGAGTGACTACGCGCAGAGACTCCCCATAGAATATGCTACGGCTTGTCGCTGGCATTCCCCTTATACTTGTTACATTTGGTATTTGCAGTTAAGGGGTTGTGTTTAGTGTTCAGTTTCTACGACCCCGGGGTATCTAGAGGTTGTGAAGACCTGCATTGCGAGGTGTAACACCGACAACCCGACGGGACGGATAATAACCCTGACCACGGATCGGAGACGGATAGTTCAGGAATCCCGCCCGACCTAAGTTTGAGATTTTGTGTGTGTGGCATTGTGCGGATCCGGGAGTGAAAAATGTCAAAACAGGAATTCTCAGGTAGGCTGGGGAAACCTATACCAATTGCTAGACCTCCCTGCGCTGAGCAATAAAAATACCCTGACCTTGGGTCTGCGATCATCTTCTCGGGAGTTATGGCCCCTCGAACTTTTGAAAATGTGTGTGCAAATTTTACGGATCCTAGGGTGGAAAAATGCAAAAACACGAATTTCGGAATCGGAGGTCGAGACCCATATCATTCGACGCAGCTCATCGAGCTGAGTAATAAAACCACCCTGACTTGGGGTCCCCGACCTCTCGTTCAAAAGTTATGGGCTTTCGAACTTTCAGCATTTTATATGCGCAGTTACGGATTCTAGGGGCGAAAAATGCAAAAATGCGATTTCCGGAATCTGCTGTTGAAACCCATACCAATCGATAGAGCTCGCCGAGCTGAGTGAGAAAAATACCCTGACTGGGGGTCGGAAGTCATTCGTTCAAGAGTTAGAGGTATCCATAGTTTCCGAAATTTAGCGTGTAAAAATTTACGGATCCGAGGTCGAAAAATGCAAAAATGCAAATTTTGGAATTAAGTATCGAGATTGGAATCAGTCGACGCAGCTTTTCACGCTGAACAAGAAAAATACCCTGACTCGGGGTCTGGGACCAATCGTTAAGAAGTTACTAGCACTTGAAGTTTTCGAAATTTTACGTGTAACACGTTACGGATCCCCAGTCCAAAAATGCAAAATCACGTTTTCCGGAATCTAGGGTTGGGACTGGTCCTATCGGGTCCGGCGCATCGCAATGAGCAATAAAACCACCCTGACCGCTGTTCGGAAACCGATACTCGAAAAGTTATGGCTAGCTCAAGGCCCGTAATTTTGGCGGACTCTCTGAATCGACTAAGAGTGTCTTGGGTGTGTGTCCCTTGAGTTAGGCTAAAGTCATAGTGTAAGCACTTCAGGGATGGCACAGCAATTTTTCTTGAGACTGTCTCGACACCTTACCAGGGATTATGAGTGTACGGATTTGTGACGTTTAACTGTGTACGCCTTGTATCCGTTTGCCTTATCGTTCGTGCTTTCGTGTTTATATTATCGTTTTGTTGGCCAGGTTGGGTAGGAAACCCCAGTGAATTTTGAACTTGTGACACCTTAGTACAGTCTACGTACGTTAGCTGGTCTGGCAAAAGAAATTCTAGGGCTGTAGGCACATGCTAGCCGCTAGAGTAGTAGTGGTGAATTTTGGTTGACTAAATAACCTGGCCGCTTATGACATAGGTCCCGCTCTCTAGTTTTACTGGATTTTGGCACATCTCGTTTGGTTTTTGTGTTTTCTATTTTTTTTGTCGTGCCTTTAATTTTTATACTCTGTTTTGTATTGTAACCTGGTGCTCTAATTATTGACCGTGAGATAGGCCCTGTACGCGGAAATGGACAATCTAAGTGAAAAACTCCGCGCGCGTACCAGTACTCTGAGGGAGTTGTCCAACCCAGTCGGCCCGGCCCACAACGTTAGAGGTTGCTACCTGCCCCTCGGCCACACCGCTTAAATCTAATCTTATCGACCCACCCCTCGGTTAGGAGTGTTAAGATTGCGTGTAAACCCGTACAGCCAACCAGAGGCCGCCTAACCAAGTTGTTTACGTTTTCTCATTGGTTCCCGCAACCTGGGTTTTGTCAGCCAATCACGTGGCTTCGCTGCGTCTGCCTTGTGTGAAATTTCATTGGCTCTTTGCAACTGTACTATTTTTAACCAATCACATAGCTCAAACCGCGCCTGCTTTGCTCAGAATTTCATTGGCTGTGCGCTGAGCGAGAGAGGTATATAAACGCAGTGCACGGCTGCAAATTTCAGTTTCAGTTTCGATTTTCTCCGGTTTTTCAGTCGCGAAGCGCGAGCCGCGACACAGCAAACCGAGTTTTCGGTGCACTGTATGGCGACACGGTGCACTCGAAATTCTCGGGGAGCTGACTCTGTCAGGGGGGTACTGCGCGTTGCGCGCACGGGATAAGTAAGTAAGTAAGAGGGGGCCGCACTAGGATTTTCTCGGTATCACAAAGGGGGTGTGAGCTGGAATTTTACCTTAAACTTTGCCTGGCGTTGGCGACAACGCAGGTACAAATTTTCCTGCCAATCTCATGAAGGGGCACGTATCATGTGAAACGCATTAGGCGTGTGATCAGGATAAAAATTTTGAGGCCTGAATTTCGGTGAATAGTCACTGGCCAGGACAAAAATCTATTTAGTAATACTCAGAGTGTTGAGTGTCAACGGCAGCAGGGAGGCCAAGTCAGCCCGATGCTAAGCATTAGGGAATTGTCAGACAAAAGAGCTAAGGCCCTGCCTGTCAAGTACAAAACTTTCGTATGCCCCGTGAATTCAGACGATTCTAGTCAGGCCCTAGCAACTTAGCTGCAAGGCATACCACCGCCGTTGACTATCAAACTGTTGAATATGCAGCCGTGAGAGACCTAGGCTTAGGAGTGAACAGGATACATAACTGTAAGAAACAGGCGCGGTTTATCACCTCTACTCGCGAATTTACCTTCAACTTTGTGGCCGACTAAAAGAATACCTTAACTCATTTCACCACCTACAACTCATGTAGTACGCGCGCGTGTCTTCTCAGATAGGTATTTAGGAACCATGCGTGTGCTCATTCAACAGTGTGCCCTCCACACAGCAGCTCTACCACACGAGTTATGCATCGCCCTGCCTTTGCTGCTTTAACGGACAATGCTCTAAGCAGCTTGGCACAGGAAAATCCGTTGCATGAGCATACCCAGGGGTAACAATACGTAACTCTTTCACAGCAACCAGTCAACATTAGGTCATGGTAAGACTATCCCAGCGTACAGGGATCTAGAGGTGTATAAGAGATCAAATCGTAATTTCACTTTCAGTCAGTAATTTCAACTAACTTTCAGCTAATTTTATCGTAACCATCGTTCTGTGCGCAACATAACTATAGGCTGTCAAGCAGGAGACTGATTAGTCCCAGTTTCGTTGCATAGAGGTAATTACATGAAATAAAATGTGTAGACTCAATAAACCAAAACTTTAGGTTGTGTTCCTTGCTGAACCCTTGAGCAGTCGAGAAAATTCCTGGCCTAGAGCCATGGCTGAAATTTCAAGAGATAAAACAGTACTGGTGCGAACCAAACTACCCATTTTGGAGCAAAAACCCAGAGGCGCGGGTCGATTCGCCCTCTATTACAATAGACTAATAACCTAGACATCCAAATTCTACAAAATTGCAATAGGTGTTTAGGTGAAATCAACGAACCTTGTCAGGTGACCAAGTGCTCACCAGGATTTAGGCGCAGAAATCATTAGTCCTAATCATGAAAATCAGCGGCAACCACACCCTTCCGAATTATAACTATGTGTTGGGGGCGCGACTTAGCCACGCACGCGAGTGTTCATGAGAGCTTAGGCGTATGACGACGTTGGAATTTTGTGACTCTCAAAACCCGACGTCACGCCTGGGGGACCATCATCCGCTAGACACGTTGGCTTACTAGGCAGACCCACGGCCATGAACACCCGTGAGGGATACCACTCGGATTCGTCCGCAGAGGTACCCGTTGGTCGCAGCCGTAACAATATTGTAATAAGTATACGAACTTTTTAAACTACTGCGTGCGTTTTTGGTGGTTGCACGCGATGTCGAAACGAAGTTTGGAAGTCTCCAGTGAAGGTTGGTTCTACTCAATAACTACTGAACGCGAACAACAGAATTCTATATGGTAGCTTTACATTAAGTACAAATATTCTAAAATTTGTAGGTTGTTCAAAATATTCATATTCTACTGCCCACACCTTTTGTTAATAATTTTCCCTGCTCGAATTTTCACGTACTTCTGGTACAGTCCCCAAAATCACGAAAACAGATACCTTCTACTGCCTACATACCTTCGCCAAAATTTTCACCTGGTCGAATTTTTATGAACTTCTGGTACGGTCCCGAAAATCACGAAAACAGATACCTCCTACTCCCTACACACTTTCTCGATAATTTTCACGTGGTCGAATTTTTATGTACTTCTGGTACGGTCCCTAAAATCACAAAAACAGATACCTTCTACTGCCTACACACTTTCTCGATAATTTTCATCTGGTCGAATTTTTATGTACTTCTGGTACGGTCCCTAAAATCACGAAACAGATACCTTCTACTGCCTACACACTTTCTCGATAATTTTCACCTGGTCGAATTTTTATGTACTTCTGGTACGGTCCCTAAAATCACAAAAACAGATACCTTCTACTGTCTACACACTTTCTCGATAATTTTCACCTGGTCGAATTTTTATGCACTTCTGGTACGGTCCCTAACATCACGAAAACAGATACCTTCTACTGCCTATACACTTTCTCGATAATTTTCACCTGGTCGAATTTTTCTGTACTTCTGGCACGGTCCCGAAAATCACAAAAACAGATACCTTCTACTGCCTACACACTTTCTCGATAATTTTCATCTGGTCGAATATTCACGTACTTCTGGTACAGTCCCCAAAATCACGAAAACAGATACCTTCTACTGCCGACACACCTTAGCCAAAATTTTCACCTGGTGGAATTTTTATGTACTTCTGGTACGGTCCCGAAAATCACAAAAACTGATACCTTCTACTGCCTGCATACCTTCGCCAAAATTTTCACCTGGTCGAATTTTTATGAACTTCTGGTACGGTCCCGAAAATCACGAAAACAGATACCTCCTACTCCCTACACACTTTCTCGATAATTTTCACGTGGTCGAATTTTTATGTACTTCTGGTACGGTCCCTAAAATCACAAAAACAGATACCTTCTACTGCCTACACACTTTCTCGATAATTTTCACCTGGTCGAATTTTTATCTACTTCTGGTACGGTCCCTAAAATCACGAAAACAGATACCTTCTACTGCCTACACACTTTCTCGATAATTTTCATCTGGTCGAATTTTTATGTACCTCTGGTACGGTCCCTAAAATCACGAAAACAGATACCTTCTACTGCCTACACACTTTCTCGATAATTTTCACGTGGTCGAATTTTTATGTACTTCTGGTACAGTCCCTAAAATCACGAAACAGATACTGCCTACACACTTTATCGATAATTTTCACCTGGTCGAATTTTTATGCACTTCTGGTACGGTCCCTAACATCACGAAAACAGATACCTTCTACTGCCTACACACTTTCTCGATAATTTTCACCTGGTCGAATTTTTCTGTACTTCTACGGTCCCGAAAATCACAAAAACAGATACCTTCTACTGCCTACACACTTTCTCGATAATTTTCATCTGGTCGAATTTTCACGTACTTCTGGTACAGTCCCCAAAATCACGAAAACAGATACCTTCTACTGCCCACACACCTTCGCCAAAATTTTCACGTGGTCGAATTTTTATGTACTTCTGGTACGGTCCCTAAAATCACAAAAACAGCTACCTTCTACTTTCTACACACCTTCTCGATAATTTTCACCTGGTCGAATTTTTATGTACTTCTGGTACAGTCCCTAAAATCACGAAAACAGATACTTTCTACTGCCTACACAGTTTCTCGATAATTTTCACCTTGTCGAACTTTTATGTACTTCTGGTATGCTCCCGAAAATAACAAAAACAGATACCTTCTACTGCCGACACACTTTCTCAATAATTTTCACCTGGTCGACCTTTTATGTACTTCTGGTGCGGTCCCTGAAATCACAAAAACAGATACCTTCTGTTGCCTACACACTTTTTAATAATTTTCACCTGGTTTTAAATTTCAAACTGCTGGTGGGAAATTTTGAAATTTTGTTTGGAGTAGCTATGTCATTACTCATTTTTTGAATTTCAGATTATTGGCGGGAAATTTTGAAATTTTGTTTGTGGTAGCTATGTCATTAATAATTTTTAAATTTCAGATTGCTCGCGGGAAATTTTGAATTTTTGTTCGGGTAGCTATGTCATTAACCATTTTTTAATTTCAGATTATTGGCGGTAAATTTTGAAAATGGTTTGGGTAGCTATGTCATTTATCATTTTTTGAATTTCAGATAGATTATTGGCGGTAAATTTTGAAATTATTGTTTGTAGTAGCTATGTCATTAAGCATTTTTAAACTTCAAATTGCTAGCGGGAAATTTTGAATTTTTGTTCGGGTAGCTATGTCATTAATCATTTTTGAATTTTAGATGATTGGCGGGAAATTTTGAAAATTGTTTGGGGTAGCTATGTCATAAATTTTTCTAATTGTTTGATAACAAGTTAAAGTTCCGTTAGCTGAGTGAAAAACAGATGCGAGTTTAAATATCTTGCATATAGAAGCGCATATCATTAGTCAACTGGTGTGAGTTTTCAGGTAAGAAAACAAATAAAATCATCTGATTTGGCACACATTCAAGAAATAAATTTCGAGCCTGTAAGTTTAATGTGTAACTAGATGTAAAATGAACAGTGCGACTCAAAACTTTAAAGCTGTAATAACTTTAATCTGGATGTTTCGTTTAAAGGAATTAACAGGAACGCTACCTTTTTAGACGTTGAATACCCATAACATTCATTTAGTGAATTGTAGAGTGATTGCACATACAGAACTTATGTGAGAATTATTATTTAAGCAGTATTTTCATTTAGTTTTAAATTCACCTTTACGAGTATTGCTTACCAACTTAGTGTTTTAAGCTTTTAGAAACTATAAATTGTTAGTACTCGTTTCAAAAATGGTTTAATTAAGACTATACTGGAATAAGTTCCCGAAAACCCATAAGCTGTATAGATGCACGTTAACCGACACAGTCACATCCTTATTATCATACACTTCTGGTTATTGGGCTGAGACCCTGCCCATGAACCCAATGCCGTATTTTAGGATTATGAACACCCGGCTTTGAATGGGGCCGGACATCAAAGTAACCAAATGAATAACGTCTCCGTGGTTCAACAACAAATGCAATCAAAGTCGGAACTGGCGCCTTTGTTTCATGAAATACGGCCTTATGATTGCGAAAATGTTATGCCAATGCACGCGGTTAATGTAAGTGAACTATGTCACAACCTGTAGCACGCACATTTTGGCACGAAATCATTCCATTACACAAGTGCAGAACAGAATGCATTACAAGTGGAATCCACGATTATCGCCAGTTTATTAAACGACACGTCCTTCAAAAGCAATTAGTTATAACTGAAAATTTCATACTATTCTATTACATGTTTAGATAGGGAGTTTTGCCAAGGCTCCAGCTGTTGATTATGATCATGATGATGGTGTTAATGATGCATAATCTTACCGTAGCAACAGCAGAAGCACTAGAGTAGCCACGCCAAGCGACTTTTGGAGAAACATTAATGTAGGGGTGTTTTTGAGTGCAATGTAAGCAAACTTATTAAAATTATGCTATAATAGTTTTCCTAGCACTTGAAATCACATTAATTCGGAGTGTCTTTAGTCAGTCACCTGAGTTTCGGAGTATCTTTAGTCAGTCACCTGAGTAGTAATTTATATGGCTGGGATAAAATGAAATGATAGCTACTTAAGAACGCACTACTACGTTTTGCACTATATATGCGTAGAAAACTATGTAGCGGTTCGATTGATTTGCGATTTAGACAAAATTGTTCTAAACATGAATTCGAAGTGTATTTATTATCGAATGTTACGCAAATTGTGTGAAATTGCTTAAGGAACGTAACGACAACGAAGACAACGATGATGACAATAATTATAATGATGGTAATGACGGTAGCGAATCTTCGAGTGGCACTGGTGTGTCTGATGGAATTAATATTGATGGCGGACAAAATTCGAATAATTTCGAACGAACTCGTATTCGACAGGTTCGTTATTGTTTAAATTTTATGTGTTTATGTATCGCTCAATCAACAAATTACAACTTTAAGAATTTATTATATGAAACTAAAGTATGTGGTCACGCATGTAGATAAAAAATATGTTAGGTTGGTTGTGTTCCAACTGTAAATGACTACAATTTTGTTTAAAGTGGGAATGTTTCAATACAGATAGTTGTCTGTTATATTATTATAACTGCAGAAACATTCTATACATTACAATTTGACTGCGCCATTATTCAATAAATTAACTAATTCGGGTACTTACATTGTGAACACTGAATTTTACTCGTCAGTGTTTCTAGTGTTAAAGAAAAGAGTTGTAAATTTATCTATAATACGTCGCGTTGCGAGGTATATCAGTTAAATTTACTTACTCTTTATGCCCAAATTAAGTGTGTCAATACACAAAGCAAAATATTTTACAAACATTCATGTGTAACATTAGACAGAATTATGTTCTGAACAGAGAATAACGTTTCTAATTTTCATTAACGCTTCACCAAGCTTGTTACTTCCGGGATAAACAGATGTTTGCGTATTTGCATTGTCGTCGGGACATATTCCTGATCCCAAATCCAGGTCGTACACAGTTGCATATACCAGTTTGTGACCTGCAGTGGATTTAAGATGCTCTCGTGATGCAGTGCTTGTTGTGAACTTCTTACACAAAGCACGGTACATTATCTCTTCTGAAACGTTTCTCCAGTTGTTTTCATCGAAATTCGCGATACCCTTTGATATCTCGTATGCTTTTCTTGGGGACCTTGTTTGCATGATTTTCTGGTAAGAGTAGATATCGCCAAAGTGCAACGCTTTTCTGGCTTGGTAATACTGTTCAACGCTGAAGTAAACAACGCCATCACATACGAATCTGTCTACGTAGAAGTTGGCCAGAGGAGAATATCCAGTAAAAACTAAATGAAATTTTTCGCCTTCAGGACCTGTCACAATCTTCTCGTGCCCCACTTAAACACTTACACAATTAAACACAACAAAAATAATCGTTGCGCGCGCTAATTCAAATCATACACAGCTATGTAACCACTATGATTTTATTGTAATACATCTAAATATCAATGTGTGGGTGGTGGCCAAAGCCGCCCCATAAGGCTAAAGTCGCCCCACGATACCGTACATTGTGAACACTGAATTTTACTTGTCAGTGTTCCTAGTGTTAAAGAAAAGAGTTGTAAATTTATCTATAATACGTCGCGTTGCGAGGTATATCAGTTAAATTTACTTACTCTTTATGCCCAAATTAAGTGTGTCAATACACAAAGCAAAATATTTTACAAACATTCATGGGTAACATTAGACAGAATTATGTTCTGAACAGAGAATAACGTCTCTAATTTTCATTAACGCTTCACCAAGCTTGTTACTTCCGGAATAAACAGATGTTTGCGTATATGCATTGTCGTCGGGACATATTCCTGATCCACATCCAGGTCGTACACAGTTGCATATACCAGTTTGTGACCTGCAGTGGATTTAAGATGCTCTCGTGATGCAGTGCTTGTTGTGAACTTCTTACACAAAGCACGGTACATTATCTCTTCTGAAACGTTTCTCCAGTTGTTTTCATCGAAAGCAAACTTTGTATAATCCTTTGGCCTGTGTACGTTTAAGATCGGTGGTGAGATAGTATATCGAATCAAGTCCAACAGATGAGATCCAGTGCTTCCGTCGGAATAAATTATCCGCTGCTGACTATTGACTTTAATGTAGGGTTCTATATAGTGTGCCAGTATTTTCGCTTTGTTGTGCATGCGCTTTGGAAGCACCTCGATAACATCTTGTAATCGTTCACATAAGTAATATCACCTTTTGTTAGATATTCCAAGGTTACTAAATTCTTTTTCAACGCCTTACTCATCGTCGACTATAAGTACACATAACTTTGCTCATATGGTAACAAGCCTTCAAACAACCTGAATTCGTTAGGAGATCCTGGTTTAATGTTTACCAATAAGTATCCAAAGCGCTTTTTTAATGATTTCTGATATGCTGCTAACAAATATCCCTTTCTTGCCGGAAACATTCGAGACCCTAATGAATTCAGCATTGCAAGATCACCTCTATTCTCAAATGGAAAATAATAATCTGTATTTAGACGAGTACAGGGTCCTACCTTTGAACAAAAATACAAGTTTTGAACTACAAAAATTATGGAAATCAATTGATGCCTCATTCTAGTAAACATAGTAATCAATTTTTTATCGCCTATCAAATTTTCCATCAGGTCGTCTAAAATGACTAGCGTATGACCATACGTTTCATGCTCTGCAAACAGGAACTCAGGGAATCCAGAAACCAGATTTAAGTTATTAATTTTAATTTCTAGTAGTTCTGGCTCTGCAAAATTATAGCAATAATAAATTCTTTCAAAAGAAGTCGTATGCACATCATTGCAATGTTGCAAAATTTTTCGAATAAAGTAGCTTTTGCCAGAATTAGTAGAACCACTAACGATAGCATTGTACGGAGGATCAAGTAGAAGGGGAGTATCATTCTGTTCAACTAAACTCGCCATTTGCTTTTAACACTAACACACTATCATATTCTGCTAACATAAATAACACAACTGGCTCACTCAATCCTTTTTCATAATTTAATTCGATATCCATATTACCAAACTCAGGCAGAGAAAAGTAACCGCAACTAGCAGTCCCATCACGGGTTAAAATAACTGTATCGTCAAATATCCACCTAGAACATAATCCTTAGTATTAAACCCAGGTTCTAAGTTCGCAAATTCATTGCCTTTAAAAATTGATAATACAATCTATACAAGTCAGTTTCTGAAAGAGTCATAGGTACATTATACGGATACGATCGTTTATTTATAAACACTTGCAATGACTGCAAACCAAACCTCTCAAAATTAAAAGGATTTTTGGTTATATCGCCATTATAAGCACTTGCTCTAACTTGAAACAGCACAATTTTTCGTGGTATTCGAGAGTTACTCAATACTGACCAGGATATATTGCGGTCGCCAATCCCTAGTGTTTTAGTGGTGATACTGTGACGAATGATGGGGCACTTAAAGCCTGAGCCAGACAAAATTCTTTTATACTGTGCTAAACTTGCCGGCGTTAACGTAACGTACGTAATGTAAAGTTTGGCCTGATTTATTTTAATATTGCATTTAAAATTTTCTGGTCCTACAAAACAAAATGAAGGTTTAGTTCTCTATAGTACTAAAGTAATTGGAAGATTGCCTGGCATAAACTTTCCAGAATTTATAAAATCTGAAAACACTCGTCCATATAATTATTTGCTTTGACTAACCATAGCTGCACGCATATGTAAACCCTGGTTAATTTCCCGGCCTTGATCAAAAGCATACGCAAAGTCTGGTGAATACACCGCGGTGTGCAACAAATATTTTCTGGCGCTTAGCGTACATGATATAGGCATAATTGGTTTGTTCCAGTGATACCGTTTTACCCCCTATCTTCAGTTCGACCTTTTCGAATAATGAATACAATAGCAAATTAACCGGACCAAAATTCGTTGTTAACTGTTCATTACGCCTAACTCTGTCCACAGTTTCGTCATTATCATTTATTTGTGGCGAATTCTCAGACTCTAAGGCACGTTTTGGTTTCTTTAAAGTTTTTTCCCAGTTGAACTAGGCCTAGACTAATTTATAGTTACTGCCATAATTTCAAACTGAAGGTATATCATAATCGCATCCAAGTCTACATAATCAGAAGAACCGCCAAACCGGAATTCTAGTGGTGTCAAGTAATCTTCTGAAGGAAGACCGGTAAAACACGTTGTTTCGATTATCTGGTAATTTTGAATTTGTTGTACAGGTGGAACGTGGTCGAAGTCTAACCCAAAAACGTTACACTAAGATGAGGCAAAACATGTGTTGCCATTATCGCCGCCTTCGTCTACGTTTTGAAGCCTTTTGTTTAGTAGAACGCCTACGTCTTGTCTTTTTATTACTTTTACGACCGCCGCGTCGTTTGTTCCGTCGTGCTGCCTTGAGCACCGCGGAAAGTGGAACACCACTCCGGGCGCTACCGGTTAAAAGTTTCAACATTGTCGAATTCATTATTGATCATATTAGCTTAAACATTAATCCTTTTTAATACTTTTTATGTGTAAGACCACAAAGATCCTAGAATTTAGCACTGTCTTGACTGGGTACATTTGCAGTCGGACAACCGATAAATTGTCAACTAATAGCTCATGGTAGACTGGTTCGGATGAAAATCAGTCCTCACATACAAAATTTCGGAATTAACGTTGTTGTAATATTGCAGAGCGATAATTGTATTTCGGGAGGCGGTGTACACTGTACGACGCCAATTTCACAATTCTTTACTTGAACTGGGTATGACAGCACTATCGGACTTGCCAAATCTTTAACTAAACGATCAACAATAATATACATTGCCTTGAGGACTAAGAGTATATCTGCACATCATAAACAATCTCACTAACAACTTATTAACAATTTCTAAATCTTTTACTCCGGTAGCAATTACTTTTCCCGAATGATGAATCAAGGAAGTAACACGTTGCAAATTTAATTGCAGTGCAGGCATTTCACCGCTGTAAGACACTGTTTGACCACATCGATGCAAATAGGCACTCAGTTTATGCAAGTTGTGTCGTGATTGAGGAAGTGAAAATGTAATGACGTAGTTGCGAACTGTGTACGTTGGGTTCCTTCCATTCAACCACTTCGAAAGCCAGGCTTTGTCTTGCTTATAAATTACTCTGCTAAATCTGTTGGGGTTATAGGTAACTTTTAACTCTTCTGCTAAGATATGTAAGTTAAAAATAATATTAAACGTGCCGCAAACTGTCATATTTACTATCGACCATTCCATATTAAAACCTGAAACAAAATCAATGATAATGTCTAGAGATCAACTTAAACGTGTGACATCACTAGCTTCTACCCAGGATGCCTCATCCAGCGGATAGCCTTTCCATTTAACTAAATAGTGGAATTTGCATCTCCTTCCTCGTTTTCGTTGTAATATTCTGTCAATTTCATATATCTCTTCTTTTCTAATAACTTTTTGAAGTTCCTCTTCGTAAAAGAGACCTAGGATTGGTTCACCACTAATAGATTCAATACGATAGGTGGGAGGTTGAGACTGAATACATTTTGAAATGATAAACTCTTCTTCTGTCCATATTGGATAAAAAGCCTTGGCGAACGGAAATTTTCTTTTCAATAACTTAACTCTATCTCGTACTGAAAATTTAAACTTAACTGGAAAATTTAGGTTTAAATGGGGATACAAATTTTTTCGCACTTCATCTTCATTATCTTTATTAACATCGACTGGCCGGAACCCAGTAGTGCGTACCTTGCGCAAGTTCAAGGAATCTACAATTTTTCTAACACATCTATATAGCGCCAAGTATTATTCTTTCTCATGTATATAAAAAGTTTTCGTTCCAAATCCCTAATTTTCCTTTCAGCAAATACTGCTTTGGATTCGTCATTAGTGGTATAAATTAATTTTATGCCTCGACTTTCTATTTCATCAACAAAGGGTTTGCCGTAGTGCTCTTTTGCGCGATCAACTATAAAATTCCGAGGTTTGTTTTGCAGCAGGGAATCTAACACACCCCGTAGAGCATTTGCAATCGACGAGCTATCCTTGTGTCTTAACGATATTCCCCAGCAAAACTTTGAAAAACAGTTTATTACCACCAAAACGTTATTTGTAGCCATCATTATATTTTGCCAACGACTGAAAATCGGCCAGATCAGATTGAAATATATCGTATAAGTCGGAAAAAATGTACCGCACTTTCTTAAAATTTACTTTTGTGCGTTTTCGAACTAATGTGTAAGCTTCCTGGCTAATAAGAAAATTTTTTTACTTGTTGTTGTTGATTCATTTAAAACAGCTATCATTTAATTAAATGATTACAATCAGTTTACAAACAGCTATTTAATACGAATTATAAAAGCAC
This sequence comes from Enoplolaimus lenunculus, assembly GCA_030248215.1. NCBI lineage: Eukaryota > Metazoa > Nematoda > Enoplea > Enoplida > Thoracostomopsidae > Enoplolaimus > Enoplolaimus lenunculus. The sequence goes on along the minus strand of JASANG010000694.1, from coordinate 146,369 downwards.
AGCTTGTTCATTTCGTCACAGCTGAGCATAAACTTTTCGGTAACATTGAAGAAACTGGACCTACATGATACGTTAATTATATCCACAAATTTTGACGGAGTTACATTGTAAACTGAGCTATTGGAAACAAAATACAGTATGTTACTGCAGAACACAAGCGGAGTTGCATGAGACAAATAAAAAACATGACAATACATGTCTTCTTCGTTCATTTTTAACTTATTTAAACCACAGTTTCTCATATTTTGGAAAGAAATGTTTTCACTCGCACCAACAAACTCGGTATTGTTTGCAAACAGCGGGTTATGTTTAAATAGTGACCCCAAAAGGTGTTCATGATACTGAAAAAACAGATATGCAGTTGACAACAATACGAAAAATATAACGAGAATTGCAATAACTATTGCTGTTACGAGTCTTTCTTTTCCAGCAAGGTTCATTTTGTCAGAGTTTCGGTCTTCGCATTGGTTTTTAATACCTGTATCTTTTTTCATAATAATCCGTAAATCTTTCTCTAAGGCCAGTATCAGATTTAACTTCCGTTAATCCCAGTTTTTTAGTGCTTCTAGTAGAAAAAGTCGTACTTTGCATGCAAGAGTATCGTAACAAAAGTGTTCAGGGTAATCTGGCTGACCACCTCCATGTTGTAAAGCGTATGTGGCGTATCGGCATCCAGGACAGTTGTTATCCACTATTTCATCAATTTTTGAGCGTATATCGGCAAAGTCATCTTCACCTGCAACTCGTTTTAAGTTTTTAGTCTTTTTTAACTGCATAAATGCTAGTTGCTAGTTGACAGTCCATTTCGTCCTCAACTTGATCGCGCATTGTCACTGATGAGGTTTTTGAACTGTTAGCTTCATGTATTTGATGGTACAGTTCAATGTCATTAATACAATTATCGCGATTATCGCAAGTTAATCTCAGGTGTTCGAGAATTTGGTCGAGGTGAACATCAACATAATGACGAAAGGAATAATTAACACCATTAAAATTGTAGTCATCAAAAGCTGTTGTACCCGTTGCCAAACATTCTTTGCATTGACAATCACTGAATCGTTTCACTGCTTCGCAAATGGCCGGCAAGTGTTTGTTCGATACTTTTCCATATTAGAAAGGATAAGCTGTTATAATTGTGTGCGTTGATCGGTTGTAGACAGCTTTGATGACATAGATTGGTGTGTCACGGAATCCGTTATGACCAATAGGTTTCGGAAATTGTTTAATATAATGAATTACGTTAGAGCAATTTTTCTGATAACACATGTCGCTTGGATAATAGAAGGTGCGTTTGATGTACGATCGGAGTTCACGGTGACGAATAGTGAAATACGATTTCTTATCAATATTCGCAGTAAAGTGTTGTTCTTTTATATGTACTGTATTGATGTTCAACGGCGGAGAAGAATACATATAATGTTTTCCTACCATTAGTAAACAACGAACCTGAAGGAAATGCGTGTACATTTTATACCGCAATTTCGTGGATGGTAAATGGCTATCATTGACGATAGGGCCTTGGTCCATCCTGCTGCATATGCGGTCTAAGTCACAAGCGGCGTCGTTTATTGAAATTGTACTACTTGCTCAAGCATTCTTGAACAAATCAGCAAATTACAAATGAGACTGACGTTAGAAAAACAGCCCTGAACTCTATTGAAAAAAGAAACAACAGAAAACGAACATTTAATTATACTACATTGTGAAATGATTTTGATAACATCTTTTTGGCGCGTCAAATTGGAGTTGTCATGGTGACGTCACTAATATAGCGATAACGTCATTAAACAATAAGAAGTTACTGATGAAGAAATTTTTGAAATGGAATTTGGGATGCTTGATAGATGCCTTTCAAATTAAAGATGTAAAATCGCACAATTTTTGTTAACTTACCTTTTTACATTTGTGTCAATGGTGGCGCCCAATTCTGAACTGACGGCTAATTCCTGCGGCATTGTTGCTTCGCTATGAAAATATTCCTCATTAAAACTTTGAAGGCGAAGTTGCAATTCCAACCTGTGTTCTTCATCGAATTCAATCGGCACTATCTTCAACTCTTTCGTACGTGGAGCATAAATTACCAGATCTGCGTTATGTAGTCCTGTGATTCCCATTTGACCCGTTATATATCTGATGATAATATCTGTGCATTTTTTTAGCCGGAATGTATTACCAGTTCCAGCTACGCGACAGTAAAATGCGGCTCCGCGCGATTGCGCAATTTCGGCAATTGTGCGCGGATAGGGGTTCGTATCATACAAACACTTGATTTCCAGTATACGAAGCGAATCAAATTTTGGAGACCATGCTATTGCGTCTGGGCTCGCGCCTAGGTATGGAAGAGACCGGGTAACGCAGAGGCCCGGCCTGATCACTTCCACTGATATGTTATTCGCCATACGCTGATGATCGATGTAGGCTTGTATTGCGTTTGGTTCTTCTATAATTCCTACTAAACACGGAGCTGGAAGTTTGCTGGCATCTTGTTTTGCTTTGGTACTTTTCAGTTTCTTCACCAGATTGTATTTTTGTTCGTGAGTGCTGCATGTAAAAATTGAACCAAAATTGGACGCTGTAAGCCTTATTTCTCTTTGCCGATACCATTCCTTAGATTCGCTTTGCTGTTTGGTAGAGTTGTATATATCATAAATTAGATGCTCCATTTCAACAATTGGTTATTAAAAACAATCTGGAATTATTTCAGCAGAACAACTACTGCGTTCAGTGTAGCAAGCAATTCAAAACAGGTTACGTGTTATCCAGGCATATGAAAGAGAAGCACTCAGCCGAATCTCTGTTACACTGCCCTATTTGCAACAAGATTTTTGTTAGATCCGGCAGAATGCGAAAACATCTCAGTTCAAGGCACAGGCCTGCACCAAAAGTAAAAACGTGTCCAGAATGTGGAAAACAGGGGGGGGGAGGGGCCCCCCCCTGAAGATTGTGTGATTTCTTGTGTTTTGGAGTATTTTTGCCCTTTTTTTTTCCGGTTTTTTGGCATTTTCCCTTCTTCTGCGTCTTGTCTATTTCTTGAAGCTTTAAAGATTGAAGAAATCACCGGGAAAATTCGCGCAGTATTTCACGAACAAAGGTGGCATGGAAAACGGAACCTAGCATTTGGTTTTATACTATTTACCCATTCACTAGTGAACGAAAATATCATTACACAAGCGCAAACAACAATCAAGTGTTTGATCGCGCACAGATGATTGGTAACAAACAAGACTTGGATCCATTAGCAGCAAATATTGAAGATATGGATATACTTCAAAAGGTCAAAGAAGCAAGGCCGTCAACACAATTCAGAGTGGAAGCTGTCACATACATGACGATTTTCGTTTCAAAAATTTTTCTTCACCCGATTGGAGCCGCAACTGAGTTGCCAGAATGGTTGCTTAACAACAGGCCTGTTATAACAATGGCAAGAAATAGACGGGGTGGCGATGTATACAACGACGATTTATGTTTTTTTCGATGTTATGTAGAATATTGCATTAGAAAGAAGAAGTACGATCGTTCAAATTTTGAGAACAGGGCAAGAGAATTATCTCGACAATGGTGTGAACATTCGGGAATTGACAACTTTGTTGGAGTAGACATCGAGGACCTGGATCAGTTGGAAACATTGCTACAAACGAACATCATTGTGTATGAACTACAGCCCCCGCATGAGTGCGAACGTGGAACAAATAACACACATGAAGAACCGGAAAATGAAATTGCCCACGAAACAGATCAAAATGTACCGCCGGGCCCTAGTGTTCTTCAAAAACTTCTAAATCGCATTCCCGAACCACCAGACCCTAGATTTCTTTATGAAGAAGATAATGATGGTGACGATGCATAGAATGAAAACAGCGGACAACTTGAGGAACATATTGAAGAACGCGACACAAACATACACAGACAAAGAAATCCATTTATTGACGATGTAGCAAGCGATGCTGGCGAGGATACAGAGTCCATTGCACCAGCCACAACGAGCGAAAAAGATCAAGTTGATCCGTTATTGTTGGAACCACACGCAATAATTGTCCGTAGATCAGACAGTCGGTTTGGTCAGACTATGTATCTCAACATTTTTAACGACCACTTATTTGACTTTGAAGCGCGCTTTGAAGAAATAAACGAGCGTTCTGAAGGGGGCAAGCTAGTGTTAACGCAAAAACTAGTCCCAGCAAGTGTTGCATTAGCGAGTAACGTTGCTGGATACGAAAATGCCATATGTTTTATTGGAGAACCAGAACACATAGTGAAGCAAATGTTCGAGCATATGAAATTGATAGCTGCACGTGCCAGCGAGCTACAAACAGAAAAGTACGCGGAAGTGCTCAGAATCGTTGACGAAAAGTCTTGCAATGCATTGCACTTGCGAAGAAATTATCGCCGCTTGCTTCTTCAGAACAAGAAGCATCTGCAAGACAATGCTGTTCACGCGCCGAGTGAAGAAGAACTAGAAATATGTCGTGGGGAATACTTTGCTAATCGGAGGTGGATAAATTACCTCAAAGATTTTAGAAAATGGCTGCAGCAACTGCCAGTGATTGGATTCAACAGCGGAAAATTTGATTTAAACCTAATACGTGAATATCTTATTCCTTACCTGAAACATAATTTGGGCAATGAAATTGCAAGCGTGGTTAAAAAGTCATCTGCCTTTATGTGTCTGTGTACAACTGATTTGATATTTTTGGACGTCAGGAACTATTTAGCCCCTGGTACACGTTACGCGAACTTTCTCAAGGCCTTCAATATCAATGCTACAAAAGGACATTGGCCGTACGAGTGGTTTAAAACTTTAGATCAATTACGACAGACGACACAACTTCCACCGATAGAACAATTCTATAGCACACTGAAACAAAAAGAATATTCTAAGAGTAGATTACGAAGATGCCCAAAGACAGTGGGTTGAAAGAAGATTTAAAAGCATGGAAGACATGCTTATATGGTACAATACAATGCATGTAGTGCCTTTTCTAGAAGCACTTGACAAAATGTTTTGTGAATTTCTTCGATGGGGAATTGACATTTTCAAGCACGCAATTAGTCTTCCAAAGGTTGCCCAGATTCGAATGTTTCAGAAATTACCAAAGGGTGGAATTTTTACGTTATTCGGAAATGCTCACTGGGAACTTCCGCACCTTATTCGCCAAAACATAGTAGGCGGAGCAAGTATAATCTTTCACAGACACCATGAAGTGGGCGTTACTGCTATACGTGGCGGAAAACCTGTTAAAAAGATCGTTGGCTACGACTCAAATATGCTATATCTTCATTGTCTGCAGCAAGATATGCCCTCAGGAATTTTTTGCGTTTGGAGGCCAGTTGATGTCGATGATAAGGGTTCTCCAGTGCGAGCCAAGCGCATACAACCGCAAGAACGTGACAATATCATTGAACTAAAGCAACAGTTTGAAACAACCGTCAACGATAATATGCGAAAAGTACTACAGTGTACGCCAGGATTTCCATTCTTCAAAGCCAACAAAGAGCTGTGGTTCATAAATCATATTAGAGAACAGTTATGCAGACGGTTTGGTGTAGAAGACGTTCACGTTCAACACCAATTTAATGGAGGCCAGAAACAATTATTTGACGGTTCGAAACGTTACTACGTGGACGGCTATGTATCAAAAAACAAGTACGGACGTCATTCTGCAATAGTAATAGAATTTGATGGTTGTCATTGGCATTGTCCTCACAGATGTTGTCTCAATCAGAACGTAGATGACGAAATTTTTGAGCAACGGCATAGCTCTACAATACAAAAGCACTCGTTTCTGCGGTCACCGGATTGTGAGTTTTTTCAAATGAATGAGTGTTAACGGACGGGAGAGGAATGGAAACAACTACTGGTCGATGTTGTCATTCCTCCAGCGTGTCATCGCCGAAAAATGGTAAAGTGTCTTCTGAACGCCATACAGATAGGCGAATTGTTCGGTTTGGTAGAGTGCGATATACAACTGCCCTGGTATGATGACAAATTACGAGATCGATATGAAGAAATGCCACCAATATTAAAGAACACTGATGTATCTATCCATGACATTGGTGAGCATATGGTGGAGTTTTCACGTGAAAACGGACTTATGAAGCGTCTTATTTCGGAGAAAAAGTCTTATTGACCACGCCGCAAATCGTAATGTATCTTGAGACCCATCAAGCAATAATAACAAAAGTTTACCAAGTGATTCAGTATCAACCCGTACAGGCTTTCTCGCATCTAGGCGAAGAAGTTGCAAGGGCCAGACGGATTGCAGATGACAATCCAGATCAAAAGATCAAAGGAGAACTTGCAAAACTTGTAGGAAACAACTATTACGGTCGACTAGGTGGTGCACTACAACTCGCGATGAAACCCAAAAGTTCGTTCGAAGCCCGATGTTTAAAAAGTTGGACGAAATTTTTCCGGACACATACGAAGTAATACTTAGTCCTCAAAAAATTTCGTTCGATCTGCCCATCGCCATTCCATTTTTTGTGTATGCGTATTCAAAAATACTGATGCTTATGTTTTACGAATTTTTGTTGGAAACGCTCGGTAAAGGTAATTTTCAGCTTATAGAAATGGATACTGACAGTTTGTATTTTGCAATTAGCGCTGATTCGTTAGAAGATGCTGTGCCATGGGAACGAGTGCCAATATGCAATGCACTTAAAGGCGACTTTCTAGTGCTTTCCAAAGATCAACATCGCACCCCAGGGTTATTTAAGCTCGAATGGCAAGGCCATGGAATAATGGCACTTAATTCCGAAACGTATTATGGGTGGGGCACGATGGTTGCAAATGAAGTACCAAGGGATTGTCAAAAATCACAAACACTGTGTCAAAAGATGATTTTCAGACAGTGTTACAGAATAAGACTCCCCTAGGTGGAGTAAACCATGGTTTCATGAGAAAAAACGGTCAATTAAACCAGTATGCTCAGCAGCGTGATAGCCTTAATTACTTGTATATTAAGCGCAAAGTCATGCCTGATGGTGTTTCTACATGTCCATTGGATATATAATGTATTATGACATGGTATAACAAATTCGTGATTCCTAAACGCAAGATGTTAAATAAGCACTGTGGTCAACCAATTTTGACTTGTTCATAGTGTCTTTCACATGCTTGCTTAGTTATCAGATTCATCATTACAGTTTTTGTCATCTTAAAACGGCTATTACACGTTTCAGCTGTTAAAAACATGCTTCACTGACTCACCTAACCGCAAGAACGTAGGCAAGGCTTTGAAGCTTGAAGTATTTAAAATAGTTTTGACATACGTAAATTGGGCGTAAAGCTGCAATTAATAAACATTTCTGTGGAGTTACATGCATTAATTAACAACTATCAAAGTGTGTAGGGGTGTCAAATAGAGCTGAATGTAATCGGAATCGGAACTGAATCAGGAATTAAAAATTTATAGGGGAATCAGATTGCAATTAAGAAGTTTTAGACCACATTTTATTTTCTAACATGGTGAGTCTTGCGCCACTGCAATATAATTCTTTTCTGATCAATCTTTGCTGTTAATGTTGTGTGAAAAGTTGCCGCGCATATGTAATCTCCAGTTAAAAATGGTACAATCAGTATATTATTGAAGCTTAAGATAACAATAAATAAGGTAACTAAAAAATCTCTATTCCGAACCAATTATATCTGCAATCGGAATCAGCATAGGAATTGAGAATGCCTTTGGACAGAAATTCTATCAGGAATCAGAATTCAGTTTGCACCCTGATGTGTGTTAGGGTTTTACATAATGGATATTTAATTGTTTAGCATTTCTAGACAATTTCGCTATTATGATTCATTAGTTAAAAACAGATTGTTGCTTTCATTTTAGAATATTACAGTTGTCGCAAGCAAAGTCGACTTTTATATGGTATCAAAAGAAAAGTGAATGGTTCAAATATAATGTTCTGAGCAATATCAATGACAACGCTGCCAATTATATGTGTTTTTATAAATCTACTTTGTTTTTGCATAAACATTTACAATTGAAGGCATTTTAGGAATAAATGTCAGTCAGAGGCCTTGATAGCTAAACTGGTTATGAGTGTATGTATATAGCTCTTTATCAGTTACCAACGGGTACAAATTACTCGGATGGTGGACTGAGCAGTATTGTCAGTTATGGCATTTGCGTAATGTTTATGTGTAAGCATGGCGCGTGAAAAATTCGAGTCTACAATGATAATTTTTGATAATTTTGGTATTTTTGAATAAGTATTATTGTGCACTAATGGCATGCGTGGAACCATATTACAGTATAGTAGTGAACGGAAACGTACATCTGCACACCAAACGTACCGGAGCCAATTTTTGTCATTTCGAGCGAAAATCATGCGAAATATTGTGGTTTATATCGTAAATACTTGTTGCTATAGAGTTATGTTATGCTTTTCAGTGCAAATCTTGCGGGATATAGTATAGCAAGAGTTGTATATTATGTTTTGGCGGAGCCTGGTTTGCGGTTATAAACAATAATTTAGTGGGTTTCAAATTTTGCCCCATAAATAACGCGTTACCAGAAATACTTTCGCAAATTTTTGACTACCAAAATTGATGTGCTTTTCAACGCAGCGACTTTAACAGCATTGTTTAACTGGATAGTAGAGGTAACGGATAGTGTTTAAAATAATGAACACGGAAATTTACACAGAAGAGCATAAAAGATGTTGTATTTTTCGGATAGGATAACTGAGGCATGCAAACATTCACAGCGCTTTTCACAATTTTTAGGAAAACGTAGCGCATCAAAATTGTTATGAATTGGGATGCCGTTTATTTCCTATGGAACAATTGCAACATATCTCCACTGAAAACCACTTATAAGTGATTTAAAATAACCTATCAGCATAAAAATAAAGGAATTTCCGGTTTTTATTTGCAGGAACGGATACCAATTTTTACCGGTAACGCATATCCGGCTACGCCCTACTTATAACAGTATAACGGTGTTTTGTTTTTATATTTGTGTGCTGTGTGCCGCTTTAATCTAAAACTTCAAACGAACTACAGTAAAAGAAGCGTGTGGTATGTTTTATACAGCGCCTAGCCTTTTGCAAAACTCGGCCCAATGTATAGAACAGGGTCATAACAGTAAAATAAGCATATTCCTAAGCCCAAGAATGAGCCCTAACCAAAAAAGTGTAAAGAATGAGCTTACTCTAATGCAGTGCCGCAATGTTCCGATCCTGATCTTTATATGGGCCCAAAAAACTAAGCCGAAGCACGCAACTAAAACTTTACTTAGCCAAATATCAGTGAGCTGTGCATTATACAAATAAGACAAAGAGGGGGGTGCAACTACCCTGTAAACTATCCACCAGCACCTGGCCAATGTAGACATTTCTTACTTTACCACCCTTCATTTTATGTCACTTTTTTGCTCATCAGCAAAGCCCGCAAAATCTCAAATTTCCTGGAAAAAATGCCAAAATCCCGTTGAAAATTGGGCCATGTCACTTTTTTACTCGCGAACAGGTGCCAAATGATCCCACTATACTAACAGTAACCGTCAATTGGGATTTTTATGTTAGAGTAGCAAGTGAAGGTTACCACCGCATGCATCGGTGAGTGTAAAAGCTGTTTCCATATTTTTGGGTACAGTTGTCGATCGAAATTTATAAAATTTGACAGAAAGTGAATAACTGGAGTTAAAATTTTAATTGCAGTTGTCAATTGTTAATATTGCCGTATTGCAAAAAAATAAATACACGCCAATAGATGAAATAATAAAAACACAGCAACCGTCAATTGAGATCATTTTTAATACAGTATGCTTCAATTGAAATGCAGCATTTGGTGCAGCAAATGCCAACGGTGCAGTTTGATACCTGAGAACCGTCAATTCAATTATAATCAAATGCAGCATTAGTCACTGCCCTGAAAATTTTGCGTTTTTAAAAATATATTGTTAAATACACAAATCAGGTACTAACCCCAAGTTGTAGATTCGAAATTTTTAATGGGCAGTAGTTGCCAGTTGAATTGATTTGGAAAAATTGCAAAGGGTACGCGTCAGTTTACGATGTAAAATTCCACATGCCGTACTTATTTTATTGTAGTCCATGCATTACACTTCACTTGTGTTTATTACGCTGAACAGCAGGGTATAACCGGAGGTCTGCCTCCGGCCCCAACATAAAATCGGCTTCAAGCTCCGTTAGAGTTTATGTCGGAGGTTCCGGCAATTTCTGTAGTAAAATTTTGCATAATTTTTCAAAATTTATTTGTATAGCGCGTTTTGTTTTACTTTTGCCAGAATTTTCAGGAAAGAATTTCAGAAATTTCGCAGAAAATTACCGCAAAACCAAACAACTTAACAACATATTGCAGATATTAACCCCACGTTAAATAGTATATATCGCACCGTGTTTAACAATTGCAACACGTATACATAGTACTAAATCACCACAAGACGTGAGAGCCCCCTTGGGCTCGAGCGTCAAGTTCCTATAAGTAGCTGAGTGGTGTTGGTATACGCCATCCACTCCAGTCACTGGAGTTCGAATCCTAGCATAAAAGTAGGTCTCAGGGGAATAAATCATCACAAGACGTGAAAGCCCCCTCGGGCTCGAGGGTCAAGCTTCTAAAGCTGAGTGGCGATGGTATACGTCTCCCACTCCAGTCGGTGGAGTTCGAATAAAAGTAGGTCTCAGGGGAAATAGAAAATTTTCTTGTGAGAAAGGGTTAACATATTGCAGATATTGGCTAAAATTTGCTTATTAACCATCATACAAATTTTCTATTTCCCCTGAGACATACTATTATGCTAGTATTCGAACTCCAGTGACTGGAGTGGGAGGCGTATTCCATCACCAACACCACTCAGCTATAGGAGCTTGACGCTCGAGCACGAGGGGGCTCACGTCTTGTGGTGATTTAGTACTATGTATACGTGTTGCAATTGTTAAACACGGTGCGATATATATTATTTAACGTATATACACTGCGCTGAGTTGCCTATAGGCAACTCAATATGAGAAGGGGTTATAGTTAGCAAACTGAAAATTTTTCTTTAGCTTGACGCTCGAGCCCGAGGGGGCTCTCACGTCTTGTGGTGATTTAGTACTATGTATACGTGTTGCAATTGTTAAACAACGATATATATTATTTAACGTATATACGCTGCGCTGAGTTGCCTATAGGCAACTCAATGTGAGTAGGGGTTAATATATAGGAACATAATGCCGATTTGTCTCCTTAGCCTCCCTTGATGACTCATCGGAACATAATGTGGATTTGTCTCCTGATAGCCTCCCCTGATGACTCCAATCAAATTTTAATTTTAAGACTTGAATATATACTTTCTTTGTTTGGCCATCTGTTATATGGGCTGCTGCAGAACCGAAAATGTATTTTCAACAGTTCAGAAATCTATAATTTTTTCATGCATTACTGTGTAGAAGCAGTGCGCTGAGTTGAATTGCGTCACTTTTTGCGCTGGGTGACTAGTTTAGCGCCGCTAATTTACACGGTGAAACAATGCAAATTATTCCTAAAACCAAATTTGGATTTTTCCTTGTTTTTATCGTTGAATTCAGCAAGTAAATCCACTTTTCAATAAATTATCCGAACTATACCAGGGTGTAAACGGATAGTAAAAATAACGGAAACGGAATACGAATATTGAGGTATAAGTTTCAAATTTTTTTTCTGCCAATACCTTTTTATTATATAGGTATCCAGGGTGTAAAACACATTTTTGAAACTTTATCACATGTTCAACACAAGGCCGCAACGTGATTCTGCGGGAGTGTAAATAAAGTAAGCTTAAGCTTTAGATTAGACTAACTTTTTTTGCTTAGGCTCAGGTATAAGCTAGGTCTGTCTCTGGTAGAAAATCAAACTCCGTAAAATTTTTGGCGAAGCTTCCGGCACCAGGGTGAGGGTGTAACCGGAATTATAATATCCCGAAACCGGAGAGTTCAAAAAAGTACCGGAACCGGAAAACAAAAAATGCTTGTTTTAAATTTTTTGTGGCGTGTTTCTTTTTAATTTTGGCACAATTTTGAGGAAGAAATTGCCAAGATTAGCGGGAAAATTGCCGAGATTTCGTGAAAACTGATATTGAGGTAAATGACCAATCGCCAGATATAAAAGTGATTTTGAAATAAGTTTGGACGTAAAAACAACAGAATTTCTATTATAAACGAAAATCGATTTTTACCGGAAACGGATATCCGGTTACACGCTGGAATATGACTGTACAAACATTACCCGCTAGACACATACACGCCAACAATCACATTTTTACTGGAAACAGATATCCGGTTACACCCTGGAATATGACTGTACAAACTTTGCCTTCTAGAGATATACACGCGGAACAATGACAAAAAAATTTTGCAATTAAAAGGTTCTAGCTCAAAATGTCCTGTTTTACAAAGGTTTTCAAAAACATTCTTTTGTTTGAATGTTGCCACGAGCAAACACAGAAATCACCGCCCGAGGACGATGGCCAAAACTTCGGGGATATTGAAGAATAAAAGTTTCGGCCAATGTAAGAGAACAGGGATGTGAGAAGTTCGTGATTTTAGTCAAGCCCTGTATCCTGTATCCTTTTATGCAGTTCTTATTCTCGATGTATGCTTATCGCTCTGATTCAGTAAACGCGGCCGGTATATGTTTACTGAACCCCAACCGAAATCCTGTATAATACCAATATCCAATATTTAACACCAGTAAATCACAGGTTATGCAATTTAACTGGCAACCTGAGCCGGAATCCTTAAAGCCGACGCCTGAATCTGGTTTAATCCAGCCACTGGCTTTACCGTTCCCAATACTTTTGCCGTTTTCCAGAATCCGTGCAATTCTAACCCCGTTAGAATTACACCCTGTTAAACCGTGCACTCTAACCTCGTTAGAGTTGCACCAAATTTCCGACCAATCTAACCCCGTTAGATTTGGCCCAGCCGTTGTAGAATAATAAATCTAACCCCGTTAGATTTATTAGACTACGTTTTCCCAGGTTCTCCGATAATCCCCAAGTTTCCTTTTAACACATAACACCAGTAGTCTATACTGGGTAAATTCCGCGCCTTGCGCACACAACTCCATCCGTAACGCCCGGTTTCCTTCACATACTTAAGCCGCCGTGACAATTTCTAAGGTAAATGCTATCAAGTCCTACTTACCCAATGCAAGCCAATACTCTGTCACTCCGTAACGCACAAAATAAATTAAAGTAAATTGTAAGCCCGAAACATGTAACAATCGCACCGATTTCTACCAGCCAAGAATATGATACTGATTCCGGTCCTGGCTACCCATATGCATCTCGACCTCATTTGCATTTCGCCGACACCCACAATTGGGTGTCCGCTATGCGGTTGAGGTCCAGAGCCACACACCCGGTTTGCCTTTGCCACAACACATTACAACAACAACAACAATACTAGACACTCATACGATAAAGCACCATATTGGTGCTGACATATCCTAGCTATGTCCTTAGTCGCAATATAGGCCAAAAATAAATGCAACATTATTCAATCACATTATACGGCCTCGCAGGACCCCAGGTAAGTTTACATTGCGGACACAGCCGCCATAACATCGGTGTTACATTTTCTGCGCCTTGTAGCAACGCCTAAGTCTAACTTAAGTTCTAAGAGAGACTAGGTGGAGCCAGGGACTCCCTTAAGGTGTGGTTTTGATTTAGGGTTTTATTTTATGTTTTAGTTTTTAGTTTGAAAAAGGTTCAAGAGTGGCAGAGCCACCTACATCACCCCTTCGGCACAGATGCCGACCCTGGCATCGAACAAAATTTTATGGCCCTATTTACTGCCTTTTTTGCCGTCGCTAAAAAGCGGAAATCCATACAACAATTTAACAACAATAACAAACAACAATTTTTTTATTTTCATTTCTTTCTTTTATTTATTTTTATTTTGTTTTAAAAGTTCTTTTTGCCGAATAACAACAAAACCATAAAACGACCCACGACAGAATTGTCCATGCGTCCCAAAATTATCCAACTAAATTGCGTACCAGCGCGCTACAACACCCATATTATCATCACCCCCGCAACCATCACCTACTAACACCCCACACAAAAAGTCTATTACCAACCTATTAAAAATGCCTCCGTCGAATTTCTCGAGGGACGTCTGCATAATAGGCGTCCGACTCCTCTTGTGTCACCCATGGATTGTCGCGTCCCAACGATCGCGACGCCCGTTGTTGCTGCTGTTGTCGTTCTATTTGGCGACTTTCTCGAATCGCCTGCCGCACGTTCTCCACTTGCTGACTATAATGGCCACGCCCGGACGCCACTTGCGGTTGTCCCACGCGACCGCCAACCCGTACTGGGTACCGCTGGTCTGACACTTGCCGGACACGCTGCCGTACCCCTGCCGTCCCAGCGGGTGGACTACCAGCCACCCCCTGTGTTGCCGTTCCAGCCCCTCGGTACCCAGGCGCTGTCTGCGATCGCACAGCCGATGCACTATACACCGGATTCGCCTGCCTCGGTCCGATTTTACTCACCACCGACCCTGCGGCCGGTCGTACATATCCGCCCGTTGGTCTGTTTGGACTAACGCGCGCCCTCTGGGCCATTGCCCTTCTTCTTGCATCCTTGTCAAATCTCCATTTCAACTTCCCGTCCGGCCCTCTCACCGCGATATATCCCGGTGCCGGTGGCTGACCCAAACTCGTACTCGGTTTCTCCTCTGTCTCCGACTGCGACCTCACCTTTTTAGGCTGCAGTTTTATTAATTCCTCCCATAACAACTCTTTCGACTTTTCCTGTGCCTTCGCCTCTTCCTGCTTCTGTATCCGTGGTGACCTCCTTGGCGTCAGCTTCCCTTCTGACCCCTCTTTCTCTGCCGGCGGAGGCGTCACATACCCCTCCGCCCGCGTTTCCTCTTTCTTCGCCTACAACGTCACCACCGATTTCTTTTGTTCCTTTTCCGGAGACGGAGTTGGCCCTGCTTCTTCCAGCACGTCAAACTCCCCCTCGCTCACCGGTTCAAACTCCATTTTCCTTTTCTCTTCCGCCTGTTCGCCGGCCGATTCCGCCTGCGTTTCGGACCGCGTACGAGCTTTGCTCGGACCCGGCTGTACTTCTTCCTGTCCTGTTACCTGTGTATCCATTGGCTCCGCTCCTCGAACCGCCTTTTCCAAATCGTCAAACAAATACCCTCGACACAAGTCCAGGGCCCTCCTATTTACCTCGGCGATCCTGGCCAACTCCTCCGTCTCCTTTTGGTCGTAATCCTCAACCATATCCGCCAGTTGTCTTTTCGACTCCTCATCCGGTGCCAGCTCTGGCAACTCCGCTTCCCTTTTATTCTCCGGGTACGAGTACGCCTCTGGAAACCATAGCGCTAAATTCGCTATGGCCCGCAGCGTCCTCACTGCCAACAACTTTTCCGTTTCCGCCTGCACTTCCTTCTGTAACGGCAGTAATTTCAATTTCATCTCTGCCCTTACCGTCGGATCTTCCGGCACCATTGCCTTCAAGTTTTCCCGTTCTAATTTCTTCCTGAGCGTCCAATACTTTTGATTCGCATACGCCCGGGCCATAATCAACGGCCTTATCCTTGCTACCTGCGGATCCTTTGACTTGTCGAACAATTGCATAATTACGTGAGCCGACAACGGTACAAAGAAATCCGCCGGTGCTCTTCCCCAATGCAGACCGCGCGTGACCACTGCACGTGCCGCCGCCTCTCTCACTATCCTTCCGAACCACCTCATTACTGCCTGATACACCTGCGGTTCCATCTCCGCCATGCGGAATAAACACGCCGCCAAGCCGCGCTCCGCATAATTCGGACATTCCAACCATTCCGAAATCAAGGCCTCCGTTCTCAAGTAGAATTCGAACGCCTTTATCGCCGCCGTCGCCCAGTAGACCGCTAAATGCCGCAACAGATCCTTAGGTATCCCTATATCCGGCTGTTCCGGCGAATCGTTCCCTTCAAAATAATTCGCATGCAGCACCTGTTGATAACCAGCCTTATAGTTGATCAACATGTGCCCCCTTGGCAAGATGACCATGTCCGGAAAAGCAACTATGCCCTTCCCGGGTTGCCTTGTCCGTTGCACAATCTGCCAGGCCGTTTGGCCTCGCGCCTCCTGTCTCCTTTGTCCGCCCGTTGTCCGCGGCACATCCTTTTCACCTATCACCTGTACCGACGCTGCCTCGTCCTCTGTGCCGCCGGACAACTCCACCTCCTCAATATCCATGCTCCTGGCGTTAGAGACCTCTGTCTCTTTAACGCTCCCTTTTGACTCGCAGACGTCCTATCGTCGGACGGCTCCGGTGACTCTTCCCATCTATCTCCGGCAACTCTCTTTTTTAACCTGTCGTTCTCTTCGCCCAATTCCTGCACCTGGTTCTCCAGCTGCCTCTTTTCCCCGACGAGCGTCATAACCTCCTCCAACGCCTTATTCAGCTTTTTCCATCATCGACTGACGCTCGGCCTCTTTTTCCTTCACCTTTTCCTCCGTCCGCCTCACCAGCTGTTCCGTACCGGACACGTGCTCGTGGGCCCTCTGCCGCTGGTCTCCAGTCGCTAAAACCGCTGTTTCCAATTCCACAATCCTTTTCCGGTTCTGCGTTACGCGTTCCGCATAACCCATCAAATCTCTCCATGCCTCTACCGCAAACTCCTGATATGCCCGTAGCTTACTAGCCATGGACATCGCCTCAATATCCGTTTCCTTCCGCAGCGTCCAATTTCCTTCTAAATCCCGTACATTTGCCTGTACCATCGCGTACGAACTTTCAATTTCCGCAACCCCGAATCCCCCTGGTGGGTACATTCTGGTCAACGCTGCCTTCAACCTTTCAATCAACTCCTTATCCTGCAGCGGATGGATATACCATCGGCAAGGCCAGGTGTGGACCAATTGTGCACACCAGAGGCAACCGGGAAAGGAAAAGGCGTAGGAAAAGGGAAACAGTTAGTGGGTAGCGGAAGCGCATCGGACGGCGCTTCGGGTACGACGATTAAAAAGAATGGAAGGTGCTGGACCCGGAGGCGTATCAGGAGGGGAGGTACCCACGGATGCCGACGGATACTTCATCGGTCGTGGAAGGTTCACCCTTCCTAGCGCAGCCGTGCGTAACTCCTCCTCCCTCGCCGTTGCCGGAAGGAGCGGCTGGAGACCAGCGGCAGAGAGCTCACGAGCATGTGTCCGGTGCGGAACAGCTGGTGAGGCGGACCGAGGAAAAGGTGAAGGAGAAGGAAGCAGAGCGTCAATCGATGATGGAAAAGTTGAATAAGGCATTGGAGGAGGTAATGACGCTCGTAGGAGAAAAGAGGCAGCTGGAGAACCAGGTGCAAGAATTGGCTGAGGAGAATGACAGGTTGAAAAAGAGAGTTGTTGGGGATTGATGGGAAGAGTCACCGGAGCCGTCCGACGATAGGACGTCTGCGAGTCAAAAGGGAGCGTTGAAGAGACAGAGGTCTCTAACGCCAGGACGTGCACGGAAAACGGTGCGCATGGATGTTGAGGAGGTGGAGTTGTCCGGCGGCACAGAGGATGAGGTAGCGTCGGTGCAAGTGCTGGTGAAAAGGATGTGCCGCGGACAATGGGTGGACAAAGGAGACAAGAGGCGCGAGGCCAAACGGCCTGGCAGATTGCACAACGGACAAGGCGACCCGGGAGGGGCATAATTGCTTTTCCGGACATGGTCATCTTGCAAAGGGGGCATATGTTGATAAACTATACGGCTGGTTATCAACAGGTGTTGCATGCGAATTACTTTGAAGGAAACGATTCGCCGGAACAACCGGGTGTAGGGTTACCGAAGGACGTGTTGCGGCATTTAGCGGTCCACTGGGCGACGGCAGCAATCAAGGCGTTCGAATTCTATTTGAGAAAGGAGGCCTTGATATCGGAGTGGTTGGAGTGCCTGAACTATGCGGAGCGCGGCTTAGAGGCGTGTCTATTCCGCATGGTTGAGATGGAACCACACGTGTATCAGTCGGTAATGAGGTGGTTCGGAAGGATAGTGAGAGAAGCGGCGGCACGTGCAGTGGTCACACTCGGTCTGCATTGGGGACGAGCACCGGCGGATTTCTTTGTACCGTTGTCGGCTCACGTAATTATGCAATTGTTCGACAAGTCAAAGGATCCGCAGGTAGCAAGGATAAGGCCAATGATTATGGCCCGGGCGTATGCGAATCAAAAGTATTGGACGCTCAGGAAGAAATTAGAACGGGAAAACTTGAAGGCAATGGTGCCGGAGGATCCGACGGTAAGGGCAGAGATGAAATTGAAATTACTGCCGTTACAGAGGGAAGTGCAGGCGGAAACGAAAAAGCTGTTGGCAGTGAGTACGCTGCGGGCCATAGCGAATTTGGCGCTATGGTTTCCGGAAGCATACGCATACCCGGAGAACAAAAGGGAAACGGAGTTGCCAGAGTTGGCACCGGATGAGGAATCGAGAAGGCAACTGGTGGATATGGTGGAAGATTATGATCGGAAAGAGACGGAGGAGTTGGCCAGGATCGCCGAAGTAAACAGGAGGGCCCTGGACTTGTGTCGAGGGTATTTGTTCGACGACCTGGAAAAGGCGGCTCGAGGAGTGCAGCCAATGGATACACAGGTAGCAGGGCAGGAAGAAATGCAGCCGGGTCCGAGCAAAGCTCGTACGTGGTCCGAAACGCAGGCGGAATCGGCCGGCGAACAGGCGGAGGAGAAAAGGAAGATGGAGTTTGAACCGGTGAGTGAAGGGGAGTTTGACGTGCTGGAGGAAGCAGGGCCAACTCCGTCCCCGGAAAAGCAACAAAAGAAATCGGTGGTGACGTTACAGGCGAAGAAAGAGGAAGCGCGGGCAGAGGTGTATGTAACGCCTCCACCGGCGGAGAAAGAGGGGTCAGAAGGAAAACTGACTCCAAGGAGGTCACCACGGATACAGAAACAGGAGGAAGCGAAGGCACAGGAGAAGTCGAAAGAGTTGCTATGGGAGGAGTTGATAAAGCTGCAACCTAAAAAGGTGAGGTCGCAGTCAGAGTCAGAGGAAAACCCGAGCACGAGTCTGGGTCAGCCACCGGCACCGGGATATATCGCGGTGCGAGGGCCGGATGGAAAGTTGAAATGGAGATTTGATAAGGACGCGAGGAGAAGGGCAATGGCCCAGAGGGCGCGCGTTAGTCCGAAGAGACCAACGGGCGGATATGTACGACCGGCTGCAGGGTCGGTGGTGAGTAAAATCGGACCGAGGCAGGCGAATCCGGTGTATAGTGGATCGGCTGTACGATCACAGACAGCGCCTGGGTACCGGGGATCTGGAATGGTAACGCAGGGGGTGGCTGGTAGTCCACCTGCTGGTACGTCAGGGGTACGGCCGCGTGTCCGGCAAGTGTCGGACGAGCGGTACCCGGTATGAATTGGCGGTCGCGTGGGACAACCGCAAGCGGCGTCTGGACGTGGCTATTATAGTCAGCAAGTGGAGAACGTACGACAGGCAATGCGAGAAAGTCGTCAAATAGAACGACAACAGCAGCAACAACTGGCGTCGCGATCGTTGGGACGCGACAATCCGTGGGTGACACAGGAAGAATTGGACGCCTATTATGCAGACGTCCCTCGTGAACTGCGGCGGAGACATTTTTAAGGGATTGGTAACGCATTTTTGATTGTTATTGTGGGATTCGTTATGGTGACGTTCGGGGGTGATGTTGCGGGGTGCTGGGGCAGGACTGGTACGCCGGGTCTTTTATGGTAAACTAATCGTAGGAGGACTGTATTTGGGTTGTTATGGGGTTGTTACTTAGGTGATGGTTTCGGGGGTAATGATAATATGGGTGCTGGGGGCGCTGGTACGCAAATTATTTGGACTGTGGGACGCATTGGCGATTTTGTCGTGGGTCGTTTGATGGTCTTGTTATTGTTATTCGGCAAAAACTTTAAAAATAAAAAGTGATATAAAGAAACAAAATGATTAAAAATTGTTGTTTGTTATTGTTATTAATTGTTGTTATTGGGTTGATTTACGCTTTTTAGCGACGGCAAAAAAGGCAGTAAATAGGGCCATAAAATTTGTTCGATGCCAGGGTCGGGATCTGTGCCGAAGGGGGGATGTAGGTGGCTGTGCCACACTTAAACCTATTTCAAACTAAAAACTAAAACTAAAATAAAACCTTAAATCAAAACCACACTATAAGGGAGTCCCTGGCTCCACCTAGTCTCTCTTAGAACTTAAGTTAGGCTTAGGCGTTGCTACAAGGCGTAGAAATTATAAAAGTCGACGTTATGGCGGCTGTGTCCGCAATGTTAATTTACCTGGGCCCTGCGTGGCCATCCAGTACTCGTTGAATATTGTTGCATTCAGAGTTGGCTGTATCTGCTACTAACGACATAGCTAGGCTATGTCAGCACCAATATGGTGCTTTAATATTGTGTGTGTCTCGGGTTGTTGTTGTTGTGTTGGAAGGAGTATCAGGATGTGTGGCTCTGGACCTCAACCGCATAGCGGACACCCAATTGTGGGTGTCGGCGAAATGCAAATGAGGTCGAGATGCATATGGGTAGGCAGGACCGGAATTATAATCATTCTAGAGCTAGTACGAGGCGGTGAACTACATTTTACGGAGGCGGTTTTACGGTTACTTTGTATTGTTGCGTTAAGACTTTACGGTTGGATTGCTAACGGAGCTTGGGTAAGTAAGTTGAATAATTTAGTTTAAGTATTGTCACGGTGGCTTAAGATGTGAAGGAAACCACGGTGAATTGGCTAAATCGGTGTTGCGCAAGGCGCAGGGTTACCCAGTATAGATTACTGGTGTTATGTGCTAAAAAGGAAACTTGGGATAAACCCGAGAACCTGGGGAAACGTAGTCTAATAAATCTAACGGGGTTAGATTTATTATTCTACAACGGCTTGGCCAAATCTAACGGGGTTAGATTGGTCGGAAATTTGGTGTAACTCTAACGGGGTTAGAGTACACGGTTTAACAGGGTGTAATTCTAACGGGGTTAGAATTGCACGGATTCTAGAAAACGGTAAAAGTATTCGGAATGGTAAAGCCAGTGGCTGGATTAAACCAGATTCAGGCGTTGGCTTTAAGGATTCCGGCTCAGGTTGCCAGTTAAATTGCATAACCTGTGATTTACTGGTGTTAAATATTGGATATTGGTATTGTACAGGATTTGAGTTGGGGTTCAGTAAACATTTACAGGCCGCGTTTTACTAAATCGGAGCGATAAGCATACATCGAGAAAAGAACTATACAGGGAATACAGGATACAGGGCTTAGTTAAAATCACGAACTTCTCACAGTCTGGATTACAAAAATTTCATCATCTCTACACTACTTACAGGTTCAGATAAACTGCATAACACAAGAGTGAACTGCAAGCTGTCTCGGTTGTTCCGATCGACCCAGCAAAAGCATAGGTTCACAGTTGGCCCTGCTGTCCCAACCGACCCAGAAAAACATATTATAGAAGGAATTTTTCATTGTAGAAATGTTTATAAAGGGAAGTCCGTGCCTTTTAAAAATTCTAAAAATTCAAAGGAGTGCCCCCCCAGCCCCCTCTGCCCTGTGCTCTTGCTGCTGCCACTGACCTTTAATAGTTGCGGTTAATGCGGTTTTGATTACTGCGGCATAGCGAGAAAAAACTATAGGGATGAAGTACTTGGTGTTTTAATTTTTGTGTTTTCGGGCGCGATGATAGCAACAATCTTTGTTCGACAACTTTTGTATAGGGGTCCTTTAGATTGTTAAATTTTCGCAAGAATTTCGATGAGAATATTCCCCCTTATAAAGTTTTGTTTATAGCAAAATACAATGCATAGGCCGCCGCTACGGGGTGGTGGCAATGTGGAACCAGGAAGTCCCTCCTACGGACATATTTGCCTGCATATTACAGGAATGATAGATCACTGTTATTCATATTTTGCAAAAATATATCTAAAAGAAGCGGACGACGACTGGATCACAAAAATTTTATTATCTCTACACTACTTACAGTTTCATATACACTGCATAACGCATGAATGAACTGCAAGCTGTCCCGGTTGTCCCGATCGACCCTGCAAAAGCATAGGTTTGAAGATGTCCCGGCTTCCCGTCTGTTCCGACCGACCCAACGAAAATACGCTCGAAACTATTACGGCTGTTCCGCCCATTCCAGCAAAAACATAGGCTCGAAGCTGTCCCGGCACTCCCAACCAACCCAGCAAAAGCATAGGTTCGAAGTCGTCCCGGTTGTACCGACGGACCCTGTAAAAACATAGGTTCAAAGCTGTCCCACTCGACCCAGCAAAAATATAGCCTCGAAATTGTCCCGGCTGTCCCGACCGACACAACGAAAACACACGCTCGAAGCTGACCACACGCCCAACCCAGCAAAAACATAGGCTCGAAGCTGTCCCGACTGTCCAGACCAACCCAGCAAAGCATACGTTCGAAGTTGTCCCGGCTGTGTCCAGATCAACCGAACGAAAACACACGCTCGAAGCTGTCCCGGTTCTCCCGCCCGACCCAGCAAAAACCCAGAGTTGAAGCTGTCCCGTCTGTTCCTACCGGCCCGCGAAAACACAGGCTCGAAGCTGTCCCGGCAGTCGCGGCCGACCCAACGAAAACACATGCTCGAAGCTGTCCCGGCTGTTCAGGTCAAGCCACGAAATCAAACGCTCGAAGCTGTCCCGGCTGTCCCAGCTAACCCAACGAGAACACACGTTTGAAGCTGTCCCGACTGGCCCGGCCGACCCAACGAAAACACATGCTCGAAGATATCCCAGTTGTCTTGGCCGACCCACCAAAAAATATGCTCGAAGCTGTCCCGAACGACCCAGCGAAAACACAGGCTCAAAGCTGTCACCGCTGTCCTGACCGACCCTGCAAAAACATAGGCTCGAAGCTGTCCCTACGTCCCAGCTCAAATATATGGGCAGGAGTGCTGGCCTGTTGCTGTCCCGCGGGAAAACAGGGCGCCTATATTGGTTGGAAAACGGGAAAAATGAAATTTAAACGCCTAGATTTACCCTGGGTTGGTAGGGAAACTCTGTGAAGCATAGGTTTTCTTTGGAAAACTTGAAAAGTGGAATATTTAAAACGCTTAGATTTTCCCTTGATCTGTAGGAAAATCGGAAGCGTTGAATTTGTTTGAAAAACGGGAGAAGTGGCAGATTTAAACACCCGGATATTCTCTGGTGACAACATTCCTTTCTCCAGGAACACCGGCACTGGTATTTTACGCCTTCCACGTCGCCCTCCTATCTGCCAATATCCGTCTTGAAATTAAACAGCAGGAGTCTACTTTTTATGGAGCATGAAGCGTTAAGTTCAATGGTGCTAATTTTATAAAAAGCTTCGGTATGCAGCACACTGAAGCTTTTTCCAAAAAAGCTACCGTGTGCAGGACAATGAAGCCAACATACTGAACCAAAAACCTCCAATGTGCAGCGCACTGAAGCCAATAAGCTTCAATGTGCTGGACACTTTAGCTTCAGTGTACAGCACATTGAAGCATTTTGGGCTTCAGTGTGCTGCATACTAAAGCCAAAAACCTTCATTGTGCAGCGCACTGAAGCCAAAAAGCTTCAATGTGCTGGACACTAACATTAAAAAGTTTCAGCGTGCTAGACACCATACTGTATTGACCGGAATAAGAGGGGGTAATAAGAGGGGTCCCCATTTTGAGTCCGAACCAATAGGAGTCCATATCCCTAATAAGAGTCCGTAAGCGGATAGAGTCCCTAAACCATAATTAGAGTCCATAAATGTCAATTAACCCTAATTGTAGCGCATAAATTACTCCAGAACCAAATAATTTGAGTTCGAAACTTTAAAGCGTACTTAAATTTTGAAAGTACATTCCTAAGTATAACCTGGTATTATCGCTCAAGCTATTGACACAAGACAAATAAACGTTTGGAGAGGCCAAATAAATATCAGCCCCCCTGCTCTTATTCGGGTCACTACAGTAGGCTAAACTAAGCAATGTGGAACATGGCCAATCCGCACGAACATTTTGTAAAATTTTTATAAGGTAAGGGTCTCTTTGTATAAAAATTCTCCAATAAAAAGTTCCTTTCATCACCGACTTGCAAATGACGAAAATGAGAAACTAAGGCAACTTGTTTTTAATTAAAATACAAAATATAAATCAAAATATTAACAATTTATTGCAACGTAGTATAAAATTGAACAAAAGAGTTATGCAGTGAAACAACAATGTGCAGCAGTTTGTATCATAAAAGTACAAGCTTGAAACAGTCCAACTAAATTTTGTATATTAATCAACGTTTTGCTTCGCACACTTGCGGAATATAAGTTCACTTTCACCTTGAGTGTGAAGCACAATTATGCTTTTTGTCACGACCCTCGGGCGGTGACTCTTGTTTTCGCTAGCGGCAATCTTGAATGAAATATGTGTTGTAAGTATATGAGAACGTTTTTAAAAGATTCATGGCGAATTCTAAGCAAGAATTTTTAACAAAAATGTGCCTTTCCTATGCCTTTTCACGGTGTAACTTTCACAGTTAAAGTGTTATGCTAGTAGCTTATGATCTATCAAAACTGGTTAAAACCTTGAAAATAATAGGCATTAATTTGGACCGGTTTTTATGTAATGAACCAATGTATACAACGGGACCGTATAACAGAGGATAAGCATATTCCTAAACCTATACCTAAGGTCAAGTCTAAGAATGAGTTTATATCTAAGACTAAGCGTAAGCAAAAAATATATCAGAAAAATAAGCTTAGTCGATGGCAGTCCCGCAGAAATTCATTGCGCCCCCCTTTTTTACACGGGCCTGTCATGCTGCGAAACTAGGACAAACTGCGACTAATTTTTGTAGTTCACAATTATTGAACTTTTTAAGACGACTAGTTTCGGCCTTGCTGACGATGAATATTGTAAATTTGCTTGCATGCTAAGCCGAACAATGTAAGAAGCTAAGGCGGCCCTGTCATGGGCATTCGTGCAGCCAATTAGCAGCTCTGCTGCGGTAACTCAGCCCAACAGCACCTTGCTAAACACTGCGCCGAGAGTACGACTGCAGATATCGCCGTCTGTTGAAGCATTATTCGTAGCTTCACTAACTACAGGCCACACCAATGGTCAGTTTTGCGACCATAGGGGGGCGATTTTAATGTCCACTTGGCATGCAAGAGGTATACCAAGTCGTGAATTTGAATAATCAGAAAAACCGAAACTGCAAAAGAAATATACTGTTAAAATAAACTTTTCAAACTGTAATCTAACCGAACTCCGCATGCGTATTCTTTGCATGAACAAAAAGAATTTCGTTAAGCAAGAAAATGTAGTTGAAAGCCCACAGAATGATTTTGTTAAAAAATCCATCTAGATATTGTGATATATACGTGAGAAAATGGTATTTTTGCATCACTGCATAAGTTCTTCTTGTAGAATTTTAAACACTTTATATTATACTGATTTTTGCTGGAAGGCTAATATACAAAACGATTTATGGCCGGCAAAGGTTATTTGAACAATGCAAAAATTGCAAATTTTAGTCGGTATTAACGAGGACCTTACGACCTCAGCAAATGACCTTTTCAAAAATCTATATTTGGGCGCAGAATATTTTTAGGCTCGCGAGAAGCCCAAAAACGCAAATATCGTCAAATATTCAATCTTAAGTAAACGTCGGCTTGCAATATCTAAAAAATCCATCTTTCGCTTCTGCATGTGTATTAAATTTTTCTGAATTTGATGTTTCGAGAAAAAGTCAGTTCAAACTTTTTCATTTTGACTCGCGGTGACCGTATATATATTTGCCATTCAGGCAAATGCCTTGTTCGCTGTATTGTTTGCTTCAGTGTGCTGTATACTGAATCCATAAAATTCACTGTATGCAACGATGTAGAGAAGATAAGCAGTAAGGAGTGCGCAAGCGGAGGTGACGAATCTGGAGCCGGCACTGTAGTACGTCAAACGTTAGTCAATAAAAATATGTTAAATTGGTGTTATCATTTCATCGCAAATTTGTTTTGAAGCATCTACCTAAATTGCCTGAACCTCTGGCTAAAATTTTCCCGGAGTAGAAGCTGTGGGTCAATTTTCTGCAGAAGCCTTAAGCAGCAACTGCTTTGTAATTTTTTCAGGCTGAGTAGTTTGTCATTCCTGGTCGAATCGGAATGCACTGTTTGTGATATTACAATTTTTAAGGCTTAGCTGTTTGAAAATGTATTTGAAGCACAATAAGTGTTTAATACAATTTCAACAGATACGTTAAACTTCTTAGTGTGTGGGGGAGCTCGGCTGTCCGAACCAGCTAAGAGAGGGTAATAAAAGGGGGTCCCCATTTTGAGCCTCAATCAATAGGACTCCGTATTCCTAATCAGAGTGCGAAAGCGGAGAGAGTCCCTAAACCCTAATTAAAGTCCATAAATGTCAATTATCCCTAATTGTAGTGCATAAATGACTCCAGGCCAAAATAAAGTTGTGTTCAAAACATTTAAAGCGTACTAATGTTTGAAAGCATATACATTCCTAAGTATAACCTTGCATTATCGGTCAAGCTTTTGATACAAGACAAATAAGCGTTTAATTTAACGAATAATTGCAGTATCGGATATATATCAGTAACGAAGGGTGACGGAGCATGGGTTACAAATAAATAACACTCCGTAATCGAATAACAGGGGGTACCCTCTGGAGAGGCGAAATAAGTCATGACCGACATTCTTCTTGAGCTGCTTCACGCACAGGGGCCGAAAAATCCCGTCAAGACAACATTCCAGTCGATTGAGAAAGCACTGAAAGCCCCTGATGACATCAAATTTATTTTGTGTTCGGCTTCTGGTGAGATGAGTTGGTCATCTGGTCACCGTGCACCCGAAGATCGCAGTGTCATTCCGTGGTTGCCGGGATTCAACGTTTACGGCGAGTGCCTTGATATCATAGTCCAACGTCACTTCAACTCCAACTGAGCGTGCATCATTGGAACTGCACCAGAATATTTCTATCGCGAGCTTTCTCAGCGACCCGGTTACAGTCGCACCGTACTGTGGTTATCGGACAGTCTCGGTCGAAATATGGGTACGATCGTTGGTAGCCATGTGTATGCAATTTCTGGGGGTCAATACAAGGATCTGGTTAATCTAATCAGTCAATTTCGTATTCAGTGGTCAAATTATGGCATCATCATCGTATTGTGTGGAATTAACGACGCTCAGCGATATGCTGCGGACCGAAAAGCATCGTGGTTGAAGTTTGAGAATTTTTTGGCCGCACAACAGCAAGGGCCTAAAGTCGTCATCTGTACACCAATTCCCCACCCAGAAGTTCCGACAGTAGCTGTACATTCGTCTTATATCGAAAACCGTCTGTCGAATTCATCGATCAAATGCATCAATTGGTCTAAAACGGCAGACCTGCCATTCTGTGGGGCCACTCCAGGCAGCATCAATAATGGAGCATCCACGTTATAACGCTTGCGCAGATGCAAAAAAATGTCCAGTTTACCCCTACATAGAGAGTCGTTTTACAATTGTAGCTAGAGTGTCTGGACATAAATAATGGTGTGCTTAGATAGTGGTGTTTGTCCGCAGTCTGTCGTAAGGGACTCGGACAAAACACATGGCGTTTTTTGGGCTGTATGGACATTTTAAGGTATGTGCAGTAATGCAGATATTGTTATAGCGTTTTATTTGAAATGTGTGAAGTTTGCGTATATACACGCATGCAGTTTTGTTTAAATAGTCCCTTCGGAGGGACTCAGTAAAAGGGACAGAACAATTTTTTACTTTTTCGCGAGCATTATAACGTGGATGGTCCATAATCGATTGTACGATAGCGACAAATTTCATCTATGCCATCGAGGTTTGCGTCATGTCGTAAAAAGATGTGCTGAAGAAGTACCAGAGCTAAAAACGGTTCCTATTATGGTTTCTAAATACTCAATGGCTTACAGAAAGAACAGCTGGGGTTACTTTTTGAGACGGCCTGGAGGCCGTCTCTATTAAAAGCAGTTGATGTTTCGGGGTGTAAATTTTACCAAATTTGCAAAAAGAAAAGGCGATAATTTTAGCTTACTTAATGAAATTTTGGTTTTCTATGGTAAATGAAAGTTGCTAAAATTCTGCTTTCAACAACATGGAAAAGAACTGAAATTTTTCGAGGGTTAATTCATAAATGACCCCCTTAAATATGCCCTATTTGTCCCCCCTGATTTTGCAAAACCTATTTTTGATCTTGTCGTGTTTACCGTCAAGGTGATTTGCATATCTTTATGTACATGCACAATGCACATTTGTACTTTTATATGGAAAACACAAATCCACAGCACACTACACATATTAGGATATGATTTATTTGTGTACAATTTTGTCCTGGTGGGATGGCGGAGCCGAATGGACAAGACGGTTGACTTATGTGCTAGAGGCTATTAGTTGCGCATCTTCCGTGGATTAATTTTTTCTGGCTGGGACGAAATATTAGTTTTCGGAGGAAATAGCTATCACGTTGTATTGTTTTTTCTGGTCATTTGTACAAACTGTAGGACTGTTTTCAAATTTTGAATGTTTCATTCAAAGATTAAATGAAGTGTTCCGCCTTAGATGTATCAATGAAAGTCTCATCCTCTCAATTTTTGAGGGAAACTTATTTGGATCCCTAGTTATAAGACTACAAAAACGGCCATTTCTCGCCATTTGGCGTGTTTTGGTCACTCTCCGTTTCGGTATTTTACTCAATGACAGTTTGTCAACAGTTTGTTTCTTATCCTTGATTGATATTATGTTTACATATTTTATTTTTAAATTAAAAACTTAAAAAGCCATATGCAAAAACTTAACAAGTAGGACGCACGAAAAATGATTTGCATTTTAAACAGAAATTCAAATTCTAAATAGAAAATATGAATCAGTCAAAGTTTTAGCCAAAAGTAATTACAGATCTTTAGTGACAGTATCAGTAGGAAACAGTAATTAATTCTACTCTTAAAATACTTCTAAGTCGCTGACTAAAACTGATACATTACAAATTAACCGTTCAGACATACTAGCGGTGGTCTAACTGAAATTGTAGGCTCCTGGTGCCCCTTTAATGTGAAGCAAAACTATTTTTTGTTATGATAATCTGCAAAAAAGGAGAGTCAAATTGACTCTCTCCGAAATAGGCTTTTCCGGACTACACAAAATTAGTCAAAATTTGACTCCGCCTGAGTCAAATTCGATTTGACTCAATTTGACTCTGGCGGAGTCGAATTTTGACTCAGTTTGTGTAGTCAGGAAAAGCTTATTTCGGAGAGAGTCAATTTGACTCCCCATTTTTGCAGTGTACTCTTTTGACTTAGTCACATGTTACTAAAATTTGTAGCTTGCAAGATTTCAGGTTAAGAAACAGATTTCTGATTAACTATCTAAGCTGCATTCTTGGCAGCGGACAGGGTAATGAGAATTGTTTAACAAATTTGACGGCAATCCACTGGTAACACTTCGTATACGTATATATATACATCGTGGAAATTTCTGGCAGATCTTGTGAGACTCGATGAGCCACATTAATTATCTATTGTTGCTATAACTTCAATAGACTACGGGAAGAATATAGTATTTTCGGAAAATTGATCTTATATTTGTATTATTTACCCCGTCTTCATTGCCGCTTTTAGAGGCTGCTTGTTCAGGTAGATGCCATTTTATGGGCCTCAGACTGTCACAGTGTGTGAAACAATTTGCATAGGTAGCTAGCGTATTGACATCAGCATATATGGGGGTCGCTGCAGTTTTGAGGAAACAGGACATGTACTGGTGTGGTTTTGCTTCGTCTCACTGATACTGAGTTTTTTAGTTTTTCTTGTTTATAATATCATATATTGCATTCGGCTTAATTTTGTTGAATTTCGTATTGTTCTCAGCGACACAGCAATTCGCTTAGAGAATAACACCGGTTGGCCGTTCAAAACAAGGGTGTAGCGGAGCATCCAGCTTTTGAAATCCTGTTTTTTCAATTTTCTGGCAAATTTCACACGATTTGACAAAATTATCAATATCTTCCATCATTGTCATCCCAAAATATGTTTCATATATCGCCGTACGAGTGCGTTCGCGCCCGAAGTGCCCACGGTTGCCATGAAAATAACGCAATACCTGCTTCCTTTCGCAAATGTTCACATTATGGTCCAATTTTAGCATAAATCTTAGCCTGGGGAAGAATTGGACTAGTGAAGTCCAAGATTTGGACCAAGACCTCGAGGTCCCACTTGAGACCTAACAATTTCTTTGAAAAAGTTTGAAATATACCATTCGATGCAGCTTGCACAGCTGAGTGCAATGGTGTTAAAATTTTTGCAATCGAACGATTGTTTAACGAATTACGGTCAAATAGCTGGTTTGGCGCGCTGTCAAGGACTTGGAACGATACCGAATCAGCCATTTGCAGAGCGTAACCGGATATCCATTTCCGTTCTCGGTAAAATCGGGCTGTTTCCGTTCTAGATTTAACGTAAATTCAGTTGTTTACATTCAAAACTACTTAATTTATGTATATAACTGGCAATTTTTTGTTAGATATTTTACAATTATTTGAAATGAAATAAGAATTACAAAAATATACCCAAAATCTTAAAAATTTCGATACATCCGCATTATTTACTATTATTGGAAAACTGGTGAATACATATGTACGCCTTATTTGTGTTGGTAGAAATATTTTTGAAAGTTTTATCCGTTTTCCGTTATATTGACCATGGCCCATGCAAAGTAAAGGGGCAGAACAGTATTATAAGCATATTCCTAAGCCTAACCGTAAGAATAAGCAGATTCCTAAGCCTAGCCAGGCAAAAATAGCCTAAACCTCACTCTATTCTAGTTCCTCAGAAAAACGGACCGCCTCTGATCTTTATATGGGCCTTGATCATTATTATTATTATTATACGTTCCTTGGTTTTATTATCCGTTTACACCCTGGTTATTTGACAATTTACAACATGGATTTTAATTGCTAATGTACACAACTACATGTAGTGACACGAATAAGAGGGGAACTATGTTTGGCCTCTTTAGACGGTAACCCTTTTATCCGGTTAAGACGGTTATTTAATTTTAACCCGCCCTTCGCCACCCTTCGTTACTGACAGATAACCGATATTGCAACTATGTGTTGAATTAAGCTTTTATTTGTCTTGTAGCAAAAGCTTGAGCGATAACGCAAGGTTATACTTTGGAATGTACTTTCAAAACTTAAGTGCGCTTTAAAATTTCGAACTCACCTTGAGTCATTTATGCATTGCAATTAGGGAAAATTGACATTGATGGACTCTAATTAGGGTTTATGGATTGGTATTCAAAATGAGGACCCCCTCTTATTCGGTTAACTATACACTGAGATATTATGATGTTAGAATCTACAAGTTCTATCGCAAAAGAGGTTGCTAGTCTCACAGTGTATTGTCATTGAATAATTGTACTTTGATTTTCGTTATGCAATCACAGGAAATTATGATTTCTTGATGTAACTTGTATACTAAGCTGCACTAGTCAGTCTTTCGAATTGTTTTACAATTACCGTTCTAAAAAATTTTGCTGAAAGAGCGATAACTGCTTACGATAGCAATATACAAAATGACGGAAACATAGCAAGTTACGACTAGTATATATACCCCAAACAATTGGTACAACGTAAAACAGAGCTTTCGGCAACAAGGTTTGAACATCCAATGACATGCGAAAAGTAACTATTCACAGTATGCTCGTTTATGATTATGTTGCAGTGGTCAATCATGTGCTCATGGAGCCGCCTAGCAAGGTTAGAGGTCTCAGGAGAAAGTATGTTATGTCTGGACAAACATGAAAAAATTCTCTTTTAACAGGTAAATGAAAAACTGGTCACAACTAGTTAACCAATCTGCGAGAAACTCCATATTGTGGAGAATGTGAGCGTACAAATGCAATGAAACAAATAGAATTTGGAAAAATTGACGTAATGCTTTATTATGAACTACGTCTGTCTGACAGGAGCGCGTACTCCTAGCAATCAGAATGCGCAACCACCAGTTGTACACCGCTATGATTCAGGCTACTGAACGGAATGACAAACGTAAGCATCTATACATTTACACGTAAAATAAACACTGCATACTTAACATGAACGAATTCAAGCTTCAAGCTTAGCAACATCAGCTATCGCATTCGCGACATAATCAATGTTAGAAGTCGTCAATCCGCACATATTAATTCTTCCACTTTTTAGCAGATAAACGTGATGCTTCTCGAGAAGTTTTTGACTCTGTTCTTCTACAAAATAATTTGATGCATGTTGTAGTGCCATCAACAAGAAAATGGAGTGAAGCTGAACGCAAAATTAACGACAAACAAAACCACAGAGAAAAATCACAAAGTACACATTATTCTGTACGCATGGGTACGTAATTTTGTCCGAAAATAAGTTTGGTGCAATATTACTAGCTTCCTTATATTTGCTACGCGAAGTCATGTTCGTCTGTGTGCGAACCAAATAATATACGTAACCGATTATATAAAAAAGTGATACTTCTAGACAAAGCGTCATGAAATATTTTTCATGTACTACACCCAAAAAATTCTGCGTTTATAACAACAAACGCTGTTACCGGCTGATTTTGGCAAAAAATCTTAAATATAAAATAAAAGCAATACAAAAAATAAAAAACAATTAACAACCTAAGCAATGGCGAACTAGTAAGTAGATCACCAATAATCAAAAATTTTAATTATATAATATTTTATGTTGCGGACTTTGATATTGCAAAAATTACAACCTGTAACATCTGAATACGTTGTTATGCTTAAGCGGGACGATGAGTATTGTACGTAAAAGCATTATTCAAACATTCTGAACTCACTAAAATATGGAATAAAATCTTTTAAACACTATGAAACAAATACATACCGTTCAAACCAGTGAATGAGAACATTCCTATCTGTCGTGTTATATGCTCCCAAGATCCCGGAACTTCTTTGGCTTCAAGCTTTGATCGTAGCCCAGAACGCATATCCTTGATGCGGCTGGACATAGTTTTTATATGGTCGTACCTAAAAAGCACAAGCTAACTTGAAAACATAAACCTAGAATAAACACTGATCTGACTTTTCACAACGTTTAATTAGCTAAGTAAACATGTTAATATATGCAATAAAATGAATTCAATTTTGTGATTTCGAAATCTGTGTATCTTCGAAAGACCAAACTAAACTACAAAACAACGGTTTGCATAACACACTACACACAGGACTTAAGAAGTCCTGAATCCATTGTAACAGATCGATTGCAGGACACAATATTTTGAGTTTAAAAATGATATTTTTAATAAAAAAATTCTAGAGCAGAACCAAAAAAGGTAAATGATGACTTTTTACGACTAACATTGTTTTTGTTTGAATAAACGCTTCATTGGTTTTGTTAAAATGTACACTTAATATTGGCGACGTATTTTGAAATAAACGTGACATTGGCGACATATTTTGGTATTTGGTGACCATATTTCGTCCTCGGGCAATACTGTACTAAAAATAATACTAACCACTGCGCACGCAAATCAGGTGTAGAAAGGACCATAGAGACAATTCGGCAACCGTGAGCCGGTGGATTAGAGTAATTGCCCCGAACAATGAGAGACATTTGAGACTTGAACGCTGCCACATTTCCAGGATCCGAACAAACTACGGTTAAATTTCCTACTCGTTCGTCTAAAAACAAAAATTTCTACTCGTTCGTCTAAAAACAATGCATAAAAAGTAATTATGTATCAGGAAGCCAGCTATGACCTGATATTCGCCTTTGATATTCTCGCTAGCTATATATTTATCGCCAACGTTATTGTAATAGCAGATTTTGCTCTGAGCTTGTAAAAACTAAAAATTTTCTAGTAAAACACAATAACTGAAATTGTTTTGAATGCGTACATACAACCAGGAACAAAATAGTGAACGATTGAAGAAAAACTTTTGATTTTGAGATACAACTACTAAAAAAATAAAACTATCAATAGCGAATATTAATGAAAATTTCTCGTATACCAAATACAATAATATGTACAATTTCATTTAGCTAATCTACTTACTGTAGAGACCAAAATTTTTCGCAAACGACTGCGCACAAAACAGCTCAATGCTCTGCGACGCAAAATAGCGCACGGACCATGCATCGTTTTCAGGATCGCCAGACGCAAAACCTTGGTATGCGCAGTCAAAAAATGGGAAAAGCTTTTTAGCCTAAAAAGTTACATAGTGCCTAAACTATGATCATGAAAATGCGTTCATTAAAGTTGCCCCGGGGTCATTATTTTTGCCGGGGCCGGTACCAGCCGCGGCCACGTTAGAACACACAAGAATAACAACTATCAACATAAGCTACGATATACCTATTACGTATGGTGGCTAAGAGTGGTTAAATAAACAATCCATATATACTGTAGTATGTACAGCAAACCTTGGCAAAATAAAAATTCCGAATATAGTAACTCCTTTTGATTTTTACATTTTCAAACGGGAAATGAGTGTGATAGGATTTTCCATGCGAGTCAATTAAGGATTGTATAAAAGTTGTCGCAGTTTGTCCCAAGCAAATAACGTGTTGAAAAACTGGCCACGGTTGGATAGCCACCGGTATCGGGGCCACGCCCCGGGGCATATCTATAAAATAACCGTAAGTAAGTTCTGTAAGGTGGTAATAGGATAGACAGAAATTTACTTCGTTCTTAAAAAATTTTATCCAAACCGACATAGCTTCATATGAATTTATGAATAAACACAAAATACAACTATAAAAATTTACCTTAACAATTTCCGCAATTTGTTTCCATTGATCTTGCGTAGGATCGCACCCTGTTGGATTATGCGCGCATCCATGAAGTAGAACAACTGTATTTTCAGCGAAACTCTAAACCAACCAATAAACTCGGATTATGCAATACATATAGAACACATAAAATTTTTGCAATATAAGTATGTACCTCAAAGAAAGAAAATATTGTTCTCACAACCAGGGTGGCACCGAATTAACGATTTGACCGAATCCGAATCCATTGCTAATTTGCCGAATTCGAATCTTGCATTACAGCAGGGTTCCAACAAAGAACTACGTTTACAGGAAGCAGACACAGTAACATAATTCATAGGAATAGAAGCCGGAGCAGGAATTGTATATTGCATCAACGATTTATCATTAATTGACTATAATACAAACTAACATGCTGTTTGTTTCCTGCGATGTGTTGTCATAAGCCAGTTTTCCAAGATCTACGGAAACATGCATCAAACAATTGAAAAAATGAGGAATGTGCGAACGAAACATATGTTGTAGAAAGCTGACGAGTTACTAACACAATAATTTTCAATGTACTCCAAAGAGAGCAGGGTGAGGGTCACAAAAATTTATCATATCCGCTCACACATACTTACATATGATATGTTTGTTTGTAGACAAAACCAAGGAGAAGCTGCTAGACTAGGTGGTTATGGAACACACAAAATGCTTTGGAAGAACTGGTTTTTCTATAAAATGTCCACCGCTTCGTATGGCCCAGACCACAGGCACCAATACACCTCTACTAAAGAAATCAAGTCAGGTGTAAACATTATCGCCACATAGATAGGTCTTTTCCCGATTTTTTTACCCACAGCATATGCAATTCAACAAAAACTACATAACAGATAATTCAATAAATCACATACTTTCATATCTTCAATAAGACCAGCCAGATCCAAGCATTTATTAGTACTGTCCCAGTACCGATACGTTTTAATTTCTGTAAATCCAGCATTTTTGAAGATCAAATTATGGTTTCCTAAAATAATAATTTTACAAAACGTACTTCAAATAAAGTAAAATATTTCAAGTCATATTTGGAAAAACATCATCAGTATGAATTAAACATGGACTCTCGTCTCGATCATATGCCATATATTTGACCTGTGTTTATTATTTATATGGTGGTTATTGACTATGTTCTTAGCTGTAGGCGTACCTAAACACTGACTAGTGCAACTGACGTTTTATTGAAAGTTGTGCACCCCCCAATCAAAAATACCCCGGTTGCAAACCGGCAGCCCCCCCGTTGATGTCCTCAACTCCGCAGCACCCAGCGAATGCCCAGCGTCAGGGGCTTTTTTAGTATAGAAGAGGCCTCATCCGGTATTTTTCACTTGGATTTCACCTAATAACAAAACTTGAAACATAAACAGAAAGAGTATAAATTTATTTTTGCCACCTGGCGATTATTTTATAAATCTACCGGCATATATAATCAATAACAGTTACATCACTGATAATTTCTGTTTTTAATAGAAACTAATAAAGGCACAAAACCGAAAAATTATCCTTAAGGTACACAAGATTTGCCTTCCCCAGAAAAATGGGCTACATATCGTTCGCCTGCAGGCTATTAACAGCTCGGCATTTAGCATCCAGGATGGGCGTCACAATCTTAGTTTCAATCTCAAGTCTTGAAAATTTCTGACGCTCGAGTAGTCTTAGTCTCAGCTCTTAAAACGTAGCAGGTTTATGAGCAAAGACTCTCGGTATTGGTTCCAACAGAGGCTCCATGAGCTGTGCTAAATTTTTTGGCACTGGATGGATGCACATTTCGTGGTCAAATTTGAGTTACACTGAGCGGAAAATTTACACATTGACAATAATACTAACAAAGTCCCAATTTTGTACATACACGCCAATTTAGTTTAACTGAAAGAACTTTAAATGGCACGTGCGCAATGAATCGGTTTTCTTTGTGATTTGCAAGTTCATCGCCCAGTTAGTTAAAATTCAACGAGCAAGAAGGCAGGTGCGGTTGTGCAAAACGTACCTTTTAACAATTTCTAATTCATCTCAGTCTCAAGCACATAGTCTCATAT
This sequence comes from Enoplolaimus lenunculus, assembly GCA_030248215.1. Classification (NCBI taxonomy): domain Eukaryota; kingdom Metazoa; phylum Nematoda; class Enoplea; order Enoplida; family Thoracostomopsidae; genus Enoplolaimus; species Enoplolaimus lenunculus. The sequence goes on along the minus strand of JASANG010000694.1, from coordinate 109,592 downwards.
CAGTCTCGACTAACTTTTCCATTAAGACTGCTAACTGTACTCAACGGGTACGTAATATACATCCTTCGACAGCAAATGCTGTACACGAAAAAACTGTCTCCCTCCATTTAGACAGTATGTTAAAACAATCACCCCACGTAGGCTTTGAAACAGCAATACATTTATATTCAAGCACGTGCGATAGAAAATCTGCTCCGATCCGCAATGCTCCTGTGCCTGACAGGCTTTGAATTCCAAACGCCTAAAACTAATAAAAACTCTCAAGATAATCGCACTCCTATGCGTATACTTTATACTTGAAAAACTAAAAATAGATGAATTAGAAAACATACGTACCCTAATAGTCTTTTGATCACAATCCTATTTATCGCACAGGGTACAACATTGACACCTATGTTGAAACGTATACCATACTTCACTCAATGAAGAAAGGGTAGGAGAAAATTCTGTTCACGTGATATGGCATCGCACTAGTGAATGCATTATACACTCATATAATACAAACCTGACCATTAGCCAATGACGGATGATTGGCTCCCAATAAAAATTCAGACGCTGCCCGACAGAACACGTCATACCCGAGCTGTCCCAAATATTCATGGTTCAATGAATCGTCGGCTGCCAGTCGTTTCTCCGCTTCACGAACAACTGGTAAAACCCATGGTTTACTTTCATTAGTCCGATATGCTAAAACAATCTTAATGTGTATAATACCAAAGGTGAATAATGCACGCTTCTACACAAGAGTATGCAAAAGGGAACATTCTGTGTAGAAAAAAGTACATAATGCAGGTTGCCTCTCCTTATATTCTTAAATTTTAGCTGCTTAGAAACGTGCTATATACGCGAGTAAATGGGTACGATGAAAACAACACGTGTTGATTTTGATACATTTTCCATTATGCAAATCCCATCTAGTTGCACACTGTTATCTGAAAGAGCAATCATTCGCTTTTGATGATATTACTGATGTACCGGAACCAATATTTTTGACATGCAAATACAGGTACCGATTCTTATTTTCAATTTTTGCGGACGCCGATTCCAATTTTAATACACGACGTTTAAAAACTAATAGGATTACAAAGCATTAGCATGATGCTCCCGGATACCAAAAAATGCCGGAGCCGTATAATTCGACGTCAGGCCAAAGCCGGATAAACTAACAGGCAAGAGCGAGATAATTAATACAGATCTAATACTAAACAGCATCCAAATATCAGAACGTAGCTAAAAAATTTTCCCTTCCATTGTCTATGGTATGCAAAGCGTTTCCGCGGCAAAGCTTAACATCTCACGCTGATAACACTTTAACAACGACCCCACTCCTTTCATTCAGTATTTTTGTAACGTTACGTTCAGTGCCGTTTACCTCATGTTATATTTAAGGACATCCAGTTTTTCCAATGTACTATTCAGGGTGCAACCTGAATTCCGATTTCGAGCAGAATTCCGATCCAAAACGAATTCCGATTCTGATTCCGGTTGCACAATTAATCGGAATCGGAAATATTAAATTTTAAGTTTAATTCTATTTGTTGTGGTATGTTGCTTAAGAATTCTGTATCATTTATCTATTAAACTGCTTTCGATGAGCTAACTTATCAATAACAGATTGTAGTTTAACTATACAGAACAAAAATCATCGCCAATTTGTTCATACGGTGTTTTTGAAAACTGTTACCAGCCAACAAACACCGTGAATCAATATTATATACATTTGTTAATACAAATTATCCGTACAGTCACAAAATTTCTGTTTCCGAGTCCGATTACGATTAGAATTTCGGTATAAATTTGCTGATCCGATTCCGGTATAATGCAGTTCCGCTTTGCACATTAGTACTATTAAATAGAAGTGGCTTAGGACTAACACTATTATTATCGCTCATGTTAGGCTTGGGAATAGGAATACGCCGGCATACTGTTACACTCCTGAAATAACACTGGTTATTTTTACAAGGTTTTCCAGTGTTATTATAACCCTATAAAGATTGTGAACGTACACGGGCACATGCGAACATTTACAACACATGTATGACAGAAAACGCAGGGTGCCCGCGGCTTCGCAGGCTCAATTTTTCAGGTTTTTTTACCAAATTTTTCAGGTTTTTCAAGTTTTTTTACAAAATTTTATTCATATTCTTGTAGGCGTCCCAACGTCAAAAGTGGACCCCACTTTTGAAAATCGTGACTAAGCATATAGGGCGTGGCGGTACGCTTGTCGAGCATGGCGGACTGAATTCATTATCTCAGGAGTAATGGCGACATTTAACAGACCACCGGCATTATGAATCACGTCGTAAACAAGCCGCTGGGCAATTGAAGGATCTTCGGTTAGATTTTCAACGAGCATGTCATTCTTAATGGAGAACCCACTTTCCACGGCGGCGTTTCCGTGAGACATAATCAACACTAGTTTTATGACAGATCACAACTCGGCATGTTCTTCCAACTTGGAAAAAATACTCCAATTAAAGTCATCCAATCGATCTTTGGCATTTAAAAAATCAGGTTTTACTTCGCCATTTTTAAGTATTTCTTGAAGATTTTAAAACACGTCGGGCAAGCTAAATACCGGAGCCGGGTGTCGATTTCTGGTCGAAGTCGCATATCCAGTCGCACCCTGTACATTACGTATATACATCATTGTAAACGCGAAACAGAAATGCATGGGACGTAACAATTTTCTAATTCAATGCACAGATATATGCCAAGAAGTGAAACTAATAGCATTTCGTCACTGCTAAGTACAACAGGTATCAGCGAAGAATGTCAGTTTTTTGCCAGTGCCGATGGCTTGCCAATACTCGCGAAAAGTGCTGCGGCACAATAGATCTGTCCCGGAGCCAGAACCAACCGGGACCAAGATAGAACACGTAAAGATAACTATCACCTTAAGCTACGATATACGTAATACGTATATGGTGGCTAACAGTGAGAAAATAAATTTGGTATCTACGTCGACATATTTTTTGGTATCTACTAGTCGAACTCTGGCATACGTAGATGTATTACTTACACGTTGTACCTTTAGCAAACATTCCAAATTAAAGCTTTTAATTTATACGAAGTAGAAAACACTGAGAATGAACTAACTTATGCGAAAACCGGCATGATAACGCATTCGTACTGACTGATATCACAAGGCAGGGTTTGCTAAATAATTTCACATCCGTTTTAAATAATTGAACTGTTTTGAACGAGAAAAATATTTTAAACTTATTAAATCATTTGGCTTCAGTTTTGTTTTGTTTCTAACGAATACCGAAATGCTTTACCTCCAATACTTAGATTGACTTTATTTGGATTGTTGTCTTCAACACATAATCGATTCACATTAAATACTTCAATCGGGGGCGCTATTTTCACAGATGCAAATCTCGACATAACGTATATAATTGATATCAGAGTTTGATAGACACAAAATACGAATCCTATAATAATTTAACCCAAGCAATTGCTGCAGTGATGGTTGAGCAATCGCAAATTATAATGTTGTTCGATGTTAAACAATGACATCTAAAAATAACACAACACATCTAGGTCGAAAAGATTTGTTAAGCTACAACAAAGGCTTATACATTTGGCAGCTTTGGATAACTGACAATACAGCTTTGAAGCGTTTCATATAGTTTGCAAGAATGTTAGTTTTGGGTTTTTAACTTTGACTCAGCACCACCTTGAAATCGAACGGTGTATTGGTAAGAACTTTCCGTAGATTGGTAGTATAATTAGAATCTGGCGTAATGTGTGCTCTATTTTTGTATGTCTCCGAGTCCGATATGTTGGACACTGGGGCTTGTGTTGTCTAGGTAGTACGCTCAATGGGTGTACCGGTACTCGGATCCTATCCGCCCAGAGCACGCGAGATCAAATTTTCTCATATTGGCATAGACCACGGATAGACATTATAATCGGACATCCGCAACAAATAAACACAATAACCTTAAATTAGATTGGTCGCGGAAGTTCTAAATTGCAGACCTCGGGTTAGATTGTATTATAGCGGACCTAGGGTTAGATTGTATTATAGGCGAAGGTCCATATAACATCTGCAACAGCATAACCAGGACCCAGTGACACCAGTAATTCTAGTGTCGCCACACTTTACGAAACACAACTTAACATACCAATATGTGCAATCACCGATTGTACAGCCAAAAATGGCAATACATCGACCGGTAATGACAAATATGACTTATAAACAGTTGTTACCATATGACCAACTACCAGAGTGGTCATTTAATACTACAGAGAAAAATTTGGCCCAAGAATCGGCAAAAGTGCAAAAATGCATCATAACATAGCTAATGTTAGCGAAAATAATTAACATGCCTGACAAGCAGGGATGGGCGGTCTGGGTCAAAAAAGCGAGACAGACCGAACCAAACGAGACAGAGACTTTTGGTCTCGGTCTCGGTAAATTTTTAACCGTTACCAAAAAAAATAAAAATAAACAAAAGTTTTGAACATTTTTATCTACTCTGGAATTGCCGTTTCATTAAATTAAACTAATAAATCGCCGTCAAACTTCATTTTTATTTTACTGACCCCATACCTTTCGAAAAGGCTCGGGACAAATCCCACTGTCTCAAAACATTGAATTGCTGTATAACCATGCAGCAGTTCTCCGCAATTGTTCTTTGTCTACGATCCAAGGAAAATTTTTGTGATTACTTATCGGTTTTTCACCTCTTTGATCTCGGTTTGCAAACCACCGAGAATGAAAAAAGCGAGACTGAGACCGAGACCAGCCAAATCCCGCCCAGAAAGAGGGAAAGCTGAGGGACGGTGATTTAAAATATTAAAAGTAAAAACCTAGAATTTCAAGGTGAGATACCACCTATAGGCTGTGTCGGCCAGAATTTAACCATATTTTGTCTAACTTTAACAATTCTCCAAAACCTTTCCGTACAAAGGTTTAGCGCTGGTTGGGGGTTAAATTGACATAAACGGGACTAACGGGCCTATGTTTTATCATCTGGCGTTGTATACTTGCTACTTGCCAGTCAGGCGAAAAAACAGTGTCTGATAACCGCAAACGAGTCTTAAAATTGTGTAAAATGGCATTAAAAGTGTCCCAGGATCGACAGGGAACTACTAGACCATACCCGCCTGCGCATCGTTCGAAAATCCCCGTTTTCACTATTCCTGACCTCACAGCGAAATGCTACGCTAGCATTATAGATCCGGAAACACACAAGCCAAATACATCTAAATCCAACAAAAACCAAGTGATTTTATTGATTCCACGATACTGCTGTACTAAAACTTGCTAGTCTCTACTTATGATATTCTGATTAGCTATGGCAATAATGATAATAGTTGTGAAGACAGTTTGTGAGCGGGACAGCTGGGGCAGTTGGACAGCTAGAACAACGAGACGGTTGAGACAGTTGAGCAGCGAGAATCTTGGGACAGCTGGATCAGCGGAACCGTTGGAACAGCTGGCACAGTTGGGACAGTTGGGACAGCGGGGCAGGGTTCCAATCCAAAGTAAGTTTTGTCGGAAGCAGAATCGGAATCAAATTTTTTTGTCGGAACCGGAATCGGTATGGGAATCTAACTGTATTAGCGATCTACAAACCTGTAAAATTATAATATTAATTAAGGCCTTCCAATTCTAAAACAGCCTATTAATTCGAAAGCACAGAACAATTTGGCCTTAAGTTTAAAAGAAGTTGCATTTTAAGCATTTGAAAACTTTAAATATGGAAGTCTTATGAAATCATAAATAATATGAACCAGATTTGGAAAATTAACCAATTCAATGGAGCGTCGTTTTCATTACAGTATTAAAGGATGCTGTTAAACAAAATATCGAGCAATATCTGAGAACTAGTGGGGCTAACATCACTGCTAGCCGCTATGAGAGTACAATTAAGTGTTGATTTTGATATTCGTTTATAGACAGGCAGAGCTTTAAAGTTTTCAATTGCAGTAGGTAATAGGCAAAATTTAAAGTTCAATCAGGTTTAAAAACTCATAACCGAAAAATCGGATCGATAGCAAGCAGCGACGCGGATGCAAATTAATATTGGTGGCATAATGGTACCTAAAATGGTTCTTTGGGCGAACAGGGATGTAAAATTTTGCGTTACACGTGGTCATGGAGCTAAATTTACAAGAGTTCATTGTACGTAGGAAGGAAGCAAATTAACATTGGGGCACGCTGGGTGCAACCAGAGGTGAAAAATACCGGAGCCGGAGCCGGAAGTTAAAGAAACTTGGCGGAGCCGGAGCCGGAAGTTAAAGAAACTTGGCGGAGCCGGAGCCGGAGGTGACGCTAAATTATATGTAGTAAAAAGATAGTTTTAGTTAATTTTAGCCAATATCTGCAATATGTTGTTAAGTTGTTTGGTTTTACGTTAATGTTCGGGGAAATTTTGGAAATTCTTTTCTGAAAATTGTGACGAAAGAAAAATGAAACGCAGTAAACAGTTAAATTTTGCTAAATTGATATGCAAAACTTTACCAGCCAAATGGCCGGAACCTCCGGCAAAATTTCTACCGGAGCCAGAGGCCGATTTTTTTGGCGGAGCCGGAGGCAGAGCTACGGTTGTACCCTGACACAGTGGTACCTAAATGGTGAATGCTAGAGAGTGTTATTTTGCCAAAATCACATTGTTTGGCGAAAAAATGTGACAGACAATTATGTTCCAGTAAAAGATGAGGTATTCACTTTTAAACTCTACAATATATCGCGAAACATTTTTCGCCTTTCATACCACATATTAATGAAATCGTTTGTCATTCACTGGCAACTTTATCTGTTCCCGTACTATTGAGGTTGGAGGCCGCCAACGTAGAGGTGGATCCAGAACTTCTAGGTGTTTGATCAGGTTCTCCGTCTAAGCTCACGCTCGGGTTTGATAGCCGTGTGAGAACTCCTATCGAAAAAAGTTTCGCACAAAAATTGCAAAATGGTGAATTTCGAAAGTGAATCCATCATTAAAATGAATCACACTTCGAGAGCAGCGGCAAATTCTTAATATTTTTTCTAAGCTGAACAGTTCAGATTTTATGCGGGATTCACTTTATTAACAGGGGCTGGTGGGACACGGTTTGTGCCATGTTGATTCCACGTTACGACCCACCCCATTAGGAACAGAATCAAAGTACACATACCAGCTGTAGGAAAGGTACAGTTGCATAGCTGTACTCACATAGTGTTCATTGTCTAGACTCTGTCGGAAGGGACTCTGGATAAATACATGTTGTCTGTAGGATGTTAGGACATTACGTTAGCACACGCGCACACATTGAAAAAGACACGCTGTGCACACATATTCACACGCATCATTCAATGCAAAAAATTTAGTCCTTTCTGAGGGACAATGGACAGACATTAACAGTTCCCATAAATGATGTCAGGACAAATATATATTTAGGCCTAGAGCATATTCATTGTCTGAAGGTTCAGTCAATGACATATTGACATCTCTCAGACAGTGTATAAAGAGAGTGGGCAGGGACAACGTTGGCACCCAAAAGGGAGGGACATTTTTTTACAAATGTGCGTGCATTTTTAACGTGGATGAAAAATTACAAACCACCGTTCTCAAATGTTCAATGTGTACAAGAGCCGGCATGTCACGTGATACTGTGGGACATTATACGAATATCATATGATATTCCAAAAATCCAACGAAGCATATGATATTCAGCGGGACAGTGTAATGTTTGGATATTAATAATGAATAAAATGTTGGACGGCCGAGGCCAAGTTTGTTTTAAATACCAAATACACGCCACCAAATCGTTTCCGACACAAATCGCTTTTAGTACCACAGCTTTAGAATTCAAAAATTCAAATTTCAAAATTTAGTGTATGAAATTCAACAGGGCAATTTTGGGTATGTTATCTCCAGTATGCCAACACAGGCTTAGGGTTAGGCCAACGCTTAGGCTTAGTAATTTGTTTATACCACTGTACCGACCCTGTTCTATACATGGGCCGGCTACAACTCTGAAACATGCCATGCGTGGAAACCTTGCGCTTGCAAATTGCAGCTGCGCGAGTTCATCTACACGACTTGCCAGGCTGTGTAAATAGGTTACATAGCTAGGCCAGTTTTATGTACACGTTGATGAACTGCGAGGGTCTGGGAAGCGATAGGCAGTGCGAGTTTGGAAAAAGTTAGAATAGGATGAATTTATGGTCTTGTTAGAGTCATTGTAACTTTAGGTTCCTATGAATTGCAACATTATATTGCGTTGTGCATTTGTGCATCCTGGTAACAGGTGTAGCATAAAAACACATACATACACTGTGTAAATATAGCGTTATAGACAGTTATAATATCGGCCGTGTGGTATGATGGGTAGCTCGCTTGACTCGCGAGCGAGAGGTCCAAAGTTCGATTTTCGACGTGGCTATATGTTTCGGAAAAATTATGGAGAAAAAACCACGTGTGTTCGCAGTACTTCGGGGTCAGGCACGCGTGCATAAGCGTTTCTGCTTCCTTAGCGCATCGACAGTGCTAGAGGCAAGCATGTATACTGTCATAAGTTGTATTCTAGGGTACGACAATGCAGTGCCGATGCCGATACTCACGAAAAGTGCAGATTATTACCAATGCCGATGACTCTTACTCGGCACATCCCTACTTTATAACAGTTATTTTGAATTATCCGGTTTCACTCTAAATCCGACGTTGTTTTTATCTTCCGGTTGCGTTTCCGGTATTCTAATGCGTATATATACGTACGCAACGCATATATATAAGTACCTATAGTAGTCGCCTTCACTAAAAACCTGCGGGTTTGCTACTGTTTGAGCCCAACTTACCAAAATACCTCCACTTTAGATCCCCTCGGTTCAACCCCTATTCAAGGTTTCTCTCCCCGGTTAAATATACGTCCCTTACATTTTTGCGAAAAACATCATCGGTAAAACATACACTCTCTTCTCGACAATATGTCTTATGTATTCGATCTGTCTATTATTTATATGGTTGTTTTTGAATATGTGCTTGTGCTTAATTGTAGGCGTAACTAAATGCTGGCTAGTGCAACTGACGCTTTATTGAAAATTTTGGAACCACCCTCCCTTCAGATGCTCTGTACTCTGGCTTGCCGGGTTTAACCGGTGCCAGTTTTTATATACGTGCAATCCTTAATCGACTCACGTAAAAGTTTCCTGTCATGGTCGGTTCTCTTTGGAAAAATCTGAAAATCACAAGAAACACCAAATTTCAACACATGTTAAATTTAGGAAAACGTAACAGTTGTAGTTTCATAACACAAGCTTAATTTAACCAGAATAGGTGTTGAAATCGTAGTCGGAACCTTTTACCGCTCACGTTACCAAACATATATTAGATTTCTTTTCTTTTGTTTTCACATGTCTCCATGTCATTCTGTAGAAAATCACCCAGAAAATTCGATAAAATAGACGTAATTGTTCATACTATAATATATTATACGTATTTTAGGCTAGAGATGTGCCGATTAATCGGCATCGATAATAATCGGCGCTTAAGTGAGCTCATCGGCATGGGCACTGCAAAAAACTGCCGATTTTTCGCCGCTACTTTTCCACATACCTGTCAGTTGGAGTGCTATCATATTTAACTTGTTGTCGTAAATCTGTGCGTATGATCAGAGAAAGTTTATGGTGATTGGTGGTTAGTGTGAATAGTTCGTGATTTCGGTTAAGGGTTGAAACCACCAACTCCGCGTTCAGGTCCGTTTCCAATGACGCTTATATCGCTCTGATTCAGTAAACGCAGTCGTTTTCCTTTTATTCCTCCCCAACACCACGTTAAAGCTATATTCCGTAAAGCACAAGTACCGAGTACAGAAGTAAACGAGTAAAAATGCTTATGCTGCCGACCTTATTAATCTCCGAATGTGCCGAAAGTTCCGGCATTTTTTCACCTTCCGGTTCCGGTAAATTTTTACCGGATTTAAAAATTCCGGTGTTATAATTTGGCCCTTTTCTTGACTTTGCTAATTTTTAAGAATCTCTTTTGAAAGCCACTTGTACTCCGAATATAAGCCATTGATGGTGAATTTCACTTCAGTCGACGACGAAAATCTAAAATACAACAAATAAAATAAATACCTATGTTCGACTAAGGTTATTTCACAAATATTGGGCAAAAAATATCCGGTAAAATTATCAAATTCCGGTTCCGGTAAATTGCAATTCCGGTTGCACCCTGGTGGTTAGGTTTTAGTTTTCGCATATTGATGTGATGTACGTACAGGGATGGCGGTTAGCGGTCTCGGTTAAAAACCGAGACTTAAATTCCGATTTCGATTCCGGTTCCGACAAAAAAATTGATTCCGATCGGAGCCCGATAATTAATTCAAACCTAATACGTATATACTAGACTGCATTCAAATATCGGAACTTAGCTAACGATTCTTCTTTCTCCCTTCCGTGATTCAAACGTAGCCAACATCTCACGCCGTTGCATTTTTAACACTTTAGCAACCACCCTTTTCCATTATTCTATGTTTTTGTAGCATTGCGTTGAGTTGTAACATTTGTTTCGCCCATGTTACATTCAAGGGCATCCAATTTTCCCCAGGTATTATAAAATAGAGGTGGCTAGGATGAAGGTTATTTTTACTTAGGCTTAGTTATAAATTTATTTTTACGACGATTGTAAAATTAGGATGGTTAGCTTTATCAGGTTACAGCGTTATTGTAACCCAATAAAGATTGTAAACGTACATGGGCACATGTAAACATTTACATTGCCTGTATGGCAGAAAAGATATGGACGTAAAAGTAAGTCGATCAATTCTATGGTAGTGACATAAATACAAATGATGGTTTCATTTGTTTGAAGTGTAAAAAACATCCGGCAAGTTAAAATACCAGAGCCGGATGTCGATGTTTTGCCGGGGCCGGATATCCGGTTGCACTATTGCCCGGATAGATTGTATATAGTTATTTATATATTCTCGACAGCCCTAATTATGAATTTTTTACTTTTATCATGTTCTTGGCCCATGTTCACAAATGCTTATGGCACGTATCTTCAGTTAGCGATAAGCTTTCAAACTTACAAAGATCTATAATTGCAGATCTCTAAATTGGTACAGAAGTAAGGCAAATTAAACGCAAACAATGTGCTGAATTTCGAACCTGGCCATTGTGTTCAGTTCAATCATTGCAAGCACTAGTGCAGATGCGATAGTATACTGTGCACGACCCAAATGTCTGTTTTATGTCAATGTTTATTTTGCATTTGTATGAAACTATTTTTTAGTATATGTGTACTATATAGTGTATTTTAGTGTATGTGTTTTATTTATATATACATTATATACAATGTGCGTTTGTGAATTTCTGCAGGAACTCTATCCTGGCTGTATAAGTTCAAATTGTTCACGAGAATGGACCGTAGTGCGAATGTTTTGTTATGTCGGCCACTATTTATTTTAGAGGGAACGCGATTTCATTTCATTCCTCGTTGTATTGCGCTTTTATGTGTTGCGGTGGTTTGTTGTATTACACATACTACGATGCTTTACTAGTGCTTCTTTGTGCCTGCCACACACCATGTCGCAATGATACGTACGTAAACACACGCATTGTGTCTACGTATGTATTTATTTGTGCAATATATATGTGCATACAAAAATTGCGTCTTTCGTATTTGTGTATGTAGTTGCTTCGCTCGGTTGCTTCGTTCCATTTACATTTCGATCAGTACAACAGACATCCGTTCTGTAGAACTTGAAGTTTATACATTTGCACATATTCTGTTCTTGCAGAATAGCGATTACTGAGCACAGCACAGTGGTTGCAAGGTTGCAATTTGTGCGCTGAGCTCTGAAATTTATAACATTATGTGCTGTACATTTTTTGTAGTACTTGTGCTGGTGTGTCTGTGATATGCGTAGCTCCGCAAGCAGGAATTGTTAGTAGAGGGGGCAAGAACATTTGTAACCTAGCAGAAAAAACTTTTCTAGCACAGATTTTTTTAATACTGTGGAAATATTTTCGTCCAGGGGAAGGGGCGAAGTTATCCGTCCAGCATGGAGACACTCCCATTACTTCGTCCCGTTTAGCTGCGTGCCGCTCTTAGCGTGCTTTTTGAATATTGTTGATTTTGTGTTCTAGTTTTTGTTTTTTATGTTAATGTGCTTTGTTTGCTTGTTTGTTTTAGACTGGCTTTTCATTCGAAATTTTGTCTGTAGCCGTGTTCGTGGCTTATGCCTGTCAGTCTTTGTACTGTGTGCCATATGTATGTGTACGGTGTTAATGACTACGGATGTGGCGGTGCCGATGCCAAAATTTTGCCGATGCTAATACCGATTTTCATTTGGAAAATATGCCGATAATGATGCTGAATCCCATTTTAATACCTTCACGATGTTTAAGGTACAGATATATAGGATACTATGTACATCATTATAAATGCGACGACGTAAACGAAACCCAATAACTTTGAAAGATTACAATTTTATGAGAACGGTTCATTTCAATAATTTTTTTCAAACAAACACAAAAGAGATTCCAGTTTCCCTGATCACTTACACTCAAGTGAAATTAATAGCATTTCCACTCACTGTTACGTGTAAAAGTATCGACATTTTTTTGCAATATCGATGCCGATACTCGGCACATCCCTATTTGTGACGGTGAGATAGTGTACCGGTAACGGCAAAAATATACGGATTTGATATTTTACATAGTCAATTTTGGCAGCTAAATATATAAAATTGTAGAAAAGAAAAATGAAGTTTCGTCGGTGGTATGTTTCATTTTTGCTGCCGTGTCCGCTAATTTTTCAAATACCGGTTCCGGTAAATTATATATATTCCGGTTGCACCATGTTTAGTAATAAATTAAAATCTAATGTGGTCTAAAAGTAAGCAACTAATTAATTCACGTCGGTCAAAATAATATAACAATGTTGTAAAATCGCATAAAATTTGCGTATAACAATAGAAAAATATTAATATAAAAATTTGCCACAACTGGCACTCCTGAACGGCATCAAAACCAGAGTTCAGTTTCTAAACCTGAGACTTTTCAAAAGTTGAGACTGAGACTGAGACTACGCGAGTCTCAGGAATTTTCGAGACTTGAGACTGAGACTCCCATCCCCTGGTAGTTTCAACCGAAGAAATACTTATTTATATAGTGTGCAGGAAACAATCGTTCGTTTCGCTATACGTCATTCTATTCACAATTACAAACCAGGTGCGGTATGCAAAACATAAAATATATGTCGTGCCCCAAACAGTATTTGCCCCAGTCGGCAACTGGGGCATGCCAAGCGATAACTGTCGTTTGGGGCAACCCAAACGACTACAGGAATGCAAGCTGATTGTGATTGGAGGATTGTACAGACCAAACAGCTGATGGATTGCAAACCATTTGCGATTGGTTATTCAGGTTTGACTATGGTTGAGAAACCTTACTTGCACAATAATTATTGCAGCGCTGACAATCGATTTGTAGCTACAACACACAGGCTAATTTGAATTTGTGTAACGTTTTACTCTATCTATTAATTATGTACGGATGTTTAAACCTGAACAACCAGTCACAAACAGTTTGCATTCCTGCTACTGTTTGGTCTCTACGATCATCCAATCAAAATCAGTTTGCAATACCAGTAGACCGGGGCAATTAGCAATTCTAATTCATCCGTTTGCGATGTAGACAGTGTAGTGCGAAGACTGAAAATTTGGACCGATATGTACGTTTCATAGTAAAATTTTTTATACTGAGTTTTTTAGTTTTAACACACAGAAACAGGCTATAACTTTCGTGTAAGGTAGAGGTGAACGCACCATGTTATTGTTACTTTTAGTCTCCAGTAGTCTCAGTAGTCGACACGATCGTACAACTATTGATATGTTTTTGTTGCTCGTGTTGTATATTTGTAGTCTGAATTGAGAGTAGTACACAGGGGCGGTACAGCGGAACCAACAACAGGCCCAACCAAAAGTGCTGCCAATGTATTACAGTTGGGAAAATCTTGGGAGCAAGAAATCAAATGCAGTATTTTAGCATTAAGTATAAATATAAATATTTTATTTTGAAAATCTGGGGGCTTTTTGCTTTGCCCCATGCATACCTATATTATATATATTGAAACTTATTTATTTACACATCCGTATGTAGTTAATGGATACAGTACAACGTTACACAAATTAGTCTGTGTGTTGTAGCTACAAATCGATTGTGAGTGCTGCAAAAATACGTATATACGTAGCAGTAGTTTTTTGCAAGTGTTGAAATTGTATTTTTGCAGTGTTGTGCGTCTCGCTTGCATGCGTAGGATGGATGGACGCTGGATAGACAAACTTTTATTCAAACTTTTATTTAGGAGCTAAGTATTTCTGCTGAGATGACGTATGTAGTTTTAACATTTGTTGGGTCCGGAGATTTTTCCTCTGTTGTTTAGTTTTCAGTGAGTGCTTTTTTCTTTTTTTTACAAGAACTTTTATATAAAGTTGATATAGATTGTGCTATGAGTTTCTCAGTTATATAAATAAGTAGTTAAATACTGTGGCCTCCAACAGGAACTAATTTTAACCCGTTGCGTTAACAGAAACACGAATTGAATTATTTTACGGAACAGCAATTGAATTATATGCTAGAACAGGAATAGCAAACAGAATTTGAAATCATTTTCATCACTGGATTTGTTATACTTTTGAGAAAACTAGCCTAGATCGAAATAGTAATTTGCCAAATGCAAAATATTTCTTATTTAAATAATTGTGAATACTTGGCCAAAAAACCGTAAAAGTAAACAGACCGTATACAAAGTGGCGTAGTTTGCGCAGATGGGTCTATTCCGTTACCAACCCCTCCCAGCCGGCGTTTGCCCAAAAATGGTTGGATTTTGAAAATTTTTGCGTATTTTGGTTTCTCACAGCCTCTCCTGATTATTCCATATCCAAAATTGAATTTTTGATGCCGATTCCTATTTCGGAATTTTGCCGATGCCGATTCCAACTTTAGAACACCGTGCTTAATAAACAGATAGGATACTATATTATATCATTATATGAAGTCTTAAACCCTAACCATCATAAACAATTATAATTTTATAAGGACGGTTCATTTCAACTAATTTTTTCAAACGCAAGCGCGAGAGAGATAACAGTTTTTACACACTAATAT
This sequence comes from Enoplolaimus lenunculus, assembly GCA_030248215.1. Lineage (NCBI taxonomy): Eukaryota > Metazoa > Nematoda > Enoplea > Enoplida > Thoracostomopsidae > Enoplolaimus > Enoplolaimus lenunculus. The sequence continues at coordinate 94,480 of JASANG010000694.1, read as the reverse complement.
GCACCCAGAAATCAAATTGATAGTATTTCAACTGACTGTTATGTCCAAAAAGAATGGGCAAAGAATCGTTAATTTTTTGCAGTGCCGATGCCGATTCGGAACCGGAACGGGACAAGGAAAAATACATGCCAAAGAAAAATTCATTTTAATTTTCTTTTTTGTAATATTAATGGTGAAATAACCCTAGTCGGAGATAAGTATTTACTATATCTGCTGCATTTTAGATTTTCATAATCCACGGAAGCGAAATCTACCTTCGATTGTTTACTTTCGGAGATTGTGAAGGTTTGCATCCTATACATTAATTCCGGAATAAAATTTGATCAGTGAAAATTAAGATATTTTATTAAATAATGACGATAAAAATTAAATATATTTCATTAGTATAGACCCATCGGCAGACAACCTAGTGTTAACGAGAATAGGTGTAACGTGCAATATTGTCCGGTCGCAATTTGTTTGAGACTATCAGAAAGCTGTAAACATTGTTTCGCGCCAAACAAATATATAACCTCTATTGTTGCTGCCTTTACAAATATTTTTCGATAACAGCACATTTCAGGATGCAATACTTATTTTTACTTATACGGTAAAAACAGTTTAAAAAAATCAAGCTTTTCTACGTTATCTGGTTTCAAGTTTCTCATGAAAATTTTAGGCGGGTGAAGAATCGAACGCTTTGAAATTTTTTACCCTCGGGTATATCCGCGCCAAAGTTTTCTTACCCGTACCCGCGCGGGTAACGTGCGGCTCTGAACCGAATTTTCCCTGGTCTATTCATTAAAAAGCCGAGATATTCTGCTAACATTACGTACAGGTTTGCTTTACATGCATTCCCGGAATTTAAGCGGTAAGCTTCAAGAAAATTGTCCTCGCGTACTGCATTTTGTGTTCGTTCATACACGCCTCTGGGCCCGAGATCGGCGGTCTCGGCAAGTTTCGGGATTTGGCTTGTCTCGGTCTCGCGTTTCTTTAGCCTCGGCGGTTTGAAAATCGAGAGCAACGAGGTGAAAAGGCGATAAACAATTATTATCAGCTGAGCTAAAACTTTTGTTAGAAAATTTTTTTATTTTCTGTCACGGTTAAAAATTGACAGAGACCAAAAGTTTCGGTTTCGGTGGTGTTGGGTCTTGCTCCTGCGGTCAGAATTTTTTCCGGAGCCTTGGCTGGACCCAAGGCCAAGGGGCCGGCACCATCCGGAGCCAAGTTAGAACACGTAAAGATAACTATCAACATGAGCTACGAATAAGTAATACGTATATACGTAGTGCCTAACCATGTAAAATTCGTATATATTGTGTTTGTGTAGTGTGTATAGCACACGTGCCAAAATAAAAAAAAATGCCGTGTACAGTGATTTCATGTGATTTTCATGTTTTTAAAACGAGAACCGAGCGTGATAGGATTTTTTTCATGCTAGTTAATTAACAATCGTACATGACCGAATCTTAATATTTTTAAGTTTAATCGTCTCAAACGCCAGTGCGACATGACATATATATAGTGTTATCCGATGGGCCAAGAGATGCAGTTCCACAACATAAAACCTACAACTTAATACCAGGACTGCACCGAATCCACGATTTGACCGAAACCGAATCCAGTGCCAATTTGCCGAATCCGAATCCTGCATGTTGCAAATTTCAGATATATCCAAATTTGTTTCAGAATATCAACGCTATGCCAACCGTATAACTTATAATACGTTAATATATTTCGTCCGACGTCAGTTCTGAGATTTCTCACCTGAAATAAAAAATAATGATTTTTATAGCAAGGTTTTTAAAAATTTTATTGCGTAAATATGAAAAAAAAACATATTGCCGAACTTTGTTAGATTCGGCTTTTTGATTCGGCTTTTCCACAACCGAATCCGAATCCGAACCTCGAATTTTTGCCGAGTCCGAATCCGAACCTTTGTTGCCACCCTGCTTAATACCAATATGCCTATTTGACCCTCATCGAAATTCTTGAAGGCGGATTAAAAGTTTTTCATAGGCTGTAGAATAATAACCTGGCCCTTTTGTTTCTAGAGTCCAAAACAAAAGGCTTCTCGTCCAGAAATGAAATCGTGGCCACGTCATTGTCTGTAAATGCAATATAAATACTGCATGCAAGATTTCACAAGCAACTACCTATATTACGTGTCGCAATACACACTAAGTTGTAGTCAAATATATATTCATATGCGTGTAAATATTTCGTGTTTTTCCTTTCATGTGAAAATTTGTTATTGAAATTTTTACATTTGATTAAAATTAAATTTGCCCCGCCCTCAAATACAGAGGTCTTGCCCCAGATGTACAATTAATATGCTCGTTGTGTTGGTTTTTCGTAGATGAGCATTCTAGCAAAAGAGTACGTTATCGATTCGCGTAAGTATTATGTACGTATTATATATCTATAGGATAGTTTTTCAAAAACCACTTGCGTCCTAAAATTTGAATGCTTATTTTTTTGGATATGCTGGTCAACTTCTGTTGCTTCTAGCTGCGCTGTTATCATTTGTTGACTCAGCATTTAACTTGAAGCCCGAATACACGTTCCTAGTAATTTAATGAAGTGACATTATTTATTTCATAGATCTCGAACGGTTGAGTTCTCAGTATGTATATGCATTTGCGTCTTTGATTTAACACATTATTACTACTATTTTAAGCTACCACTAGCACTAGCCTTTTCAAGGATTCTTTATTGCGACACCTTATTATTTAGTTACCTATACGTATATGGTTGAGCATAGTCTGTCATTGACGTATTTGATGCAGTGTGTACTCGTTCGCTTTATGTCTTGTTACTGTTCGGTTGTCTATTGTGATAAATACATGGGCTGCATAGACATATATACCTATTTATGTACGTGTGAATACGTACGTATCTGCCAGGGGTTTATAGTCGGGATTTCATTGCAGGTGGAATAGTTGTTTTTACTTTCCCTTGTCACACTAATGTTAATCAGTTATGTATTGTTCTTATTTTCTTAAACCTAAACCTCGTTCGCATGCTCCAGTCAGTATATACCTGACTTTGGGATTGCGAAGCAGAAATGTTTGTATTTTCAGTATCCAGCAGGTTATATTTCAAAGCCTGTGATGTTACGTATATATATTTTTTTCGTCTGTGCGAAAGTATAGGGAATCCAGTCTTTTTATATATTACAATTAGACCACCTTTACCTTTTTAAATCATTAATATTTTTGATATGTATTGCTTGTCGGATTCCGCAAAAAGTACAGTTTTTACACGATCGTCTGCGATTGGATGCAGACTGCTTTTTCAGGCTCAGTAACATTTTTGATCAGTGTCGCTAATTGTGTTTGTTTGTTTGTTTTGATATCGTTCCTTGCATGATTTTCTTTGTCCTGTGACTACTGATTCGGTCGATGTGTACCATAGTTTTTGCCCATGCTTATTCTAATACTGAACTTATGGAAACTGCTGATTACCAGCGATTTCGACTATGCGGCTGCTGATTACCAGCGATTTCGACTATGCGGCACATCAACATCATTGGTTGTAATTCGCAATATTTACTCCATACTACTGTTTTTGGACTTCAGAATCCTTCACAAACCGATTGGTTTTCAGGCATGGCTCGGTAGGTTTTTTGTCACCGCCCTCGGGCGGACACTCCTGTATTCGCTAGCGGAATAGTTCAAAGACTTACGTATGTTTTATAAATAATCTAGAATTTTTCAGTGAAATTATTGCTAAGAATTTTGCACACGTAAGATTGAGCTTAATCTAATGGAAGGAGTGATGGCAAAAGTCAATAGAGCTCTGATATTTCTGCTTTCCAGTTAATCTTCTGCATTGTAGGTTAACTTGGATTGAAAGAATCTTGCTACTGCGCGAGAGTACGACTACAGTTATCGCCGTCCGTTGAAGCATTTTACTCGCCAATTAATTTGCTGTAGGCCACACCAAAGGTCAGTTTTGAGACCTGAAAGGGAAAATTTGGAATTTCCACGTAGCATACAAGCCCTATCTAGCAGGGCATTTTTTATTTGTTGTACATACGTATGTACAATATTTGCTGATTATCACGTTGATGCGGTCATAAATGATTCGGTTTTTCCGGGTATTTTCGCTAAAAAATTCCGGGTCATGATCTGTCTTCTTTATTCTCAGTTTTAAACCTACCGAGACTCAGAAAATTGAAACCGCTACCAACCAAATCCCAAGACTTACCCAGACCGAGACCGCACATCCCTGATACACGGACAAAATATCCGGAATAAAATTAGCTTTCCGATTTTAATTGATAGTTAGCTAATAGCGAGTTTGCATTTTAGCTTAATTGACAAGACAAAACTAGGACTTTTTAAATTATTTCAATAATTATTAGGGTTTACTGAAGGTTTTTGGGTGCGAGGAATCTGAATAAATTGTTTACAAACATCTAAAACCGATAATTGAGTAGTTAGCTAATACATAGATAATTTGCATACAAACATAATTGGTAAGCCTAAATTAGGCGTTTTTACAATGTTTCACTGATTATTAGGGTTACAACAAACAACGAAATCTATAAAATAAACTGTTTTTCATTAAATTCCAACGGTGGTCCGTATCCCGTACCTCCGCCCTTCCACATTTCCGCCGTATTCTATTGTATGATTAGCAATGTTGTTTTGAATATTATTTTCACCCACCATTCTGCGCGTCAGGATCGTAATGCTTTAAAGAGTGAAAACATTCCAAAGTATGTGTGTATGCGTGGGTGTGGTCACCCACAGTAATAGTGTGTGTGTACGGCCTTTCTGGGTTGATTCGAACTGAACATCGTTCACATGGTACGAATGACGACAGTAGCTTCGGAATACAATAATATAGACCACAAGAACCGAGGTTGCTTTGGGTCACCACGCGTGTTTGTCTGTCGTGCTGTAAATTCGAAGACCTGCTATTGGGACGTAGGCATATACTGTTGTTTGCGTGCTTTCTGGTTTGCCTATGAAGGAAACTATGGCGAACGTGAACCGTGTGGCTGGTTATTGTGAAATATATATATGTATATATAAATATATATGTGCGTAGCTATATATTGTTTTGTAAGAAAACTATTGCAGTGAAATATACAGACAGACAGATATGAAGGTGTTTGTATTTATGTGTGGTATTATATGGGCGACGTGTCGCCTCGTTGGGCAGTGGTGTTCGTATACTCGGTTTCACCAAAGGCCAGGGTCCTTCGCCTGGATTTTAGTTGGGGAGAGAATAGCCTCATATGAAAATTTTTTTGACATTTAAGCTTCATAAGGTTATACTAAAGCTTGTTAAAATGCGGGTTTTTGTTTCCAGCAATTTCGAGAAAGTATATCACGTATTTCCCTCCAGTTGTTTACGCTCTTGCCTTAGGCATGCAGATACACATTCTCGGGCGCGGTGTGTTCGAAATGTTTAGAAGGACTTCGCCTGTAGGCGAACACTTTGCCACTGCGGTTATGGACAAATGCGTACAGTGTTAGAGTTCATTGATCAGTTTTTTTGTAACGTTAATTCACTGAATCGTTCATTCATTAAGGTTTTGCCTGTCGATTTACGTAGATCAAACGTCATATAATCAACTGGCTACTATTTTTCATATTTTATAGTTTACATATGTGTGTCGTATTCGATAAATTTCCCGAAAATTATTGTTAGTGAACGGACATTTGATTAAATATTTCGACTGGTTTCAGAATATCAGGTTGCTTAGCCGCGGTTCGAAATACGACCAGATTTTCTGGTACAGTTCAGGCTGAAAGGCAGCTCCAGTATGCTCAAGGTAATATATACAAAAAACCAGTCACGTTTCTGCAAAACTCATATTCTTGAATGAAATAACGTCTGGAATCTGTGTATGTTTACGTTCTACAACGGTGGTTGGGTGTCATTACGTTCGTATGTATCTTATTTTTTTGATATGCGTTGTAGATTTATTTACCATTCCCGCCTACGCGTTACATTGTGTACACCATTACACTTCCTATTTCAACCTACTTCGGCGCAAACTGAAAGTATAAATTGTTCGTTTAATTATTATGCTTATATATTTTTATGTTTTACGTTGTGTATATTTTTTTGTGAGGTGGGTGTGCATATTACTAAGTTTGAGTGAGGCAGCGCTTCACATTCAACTGAATACAGTATTTATATTTCGTTTTGGATTTCGTCCCGAATGTGATTATTTATGTTTTTATTATTTTTTAAGTTTGTGGCAACAAGCCGTATTGCTAAGTGCTTGTGTGCAAAAACGGAATCGGAAACTGAACTGCAAATTTATATTATATTCGCAACTAAAAATATTAAAAATTTTGCGGTAATTTTTGTGTTTAATATTACAAGTTCTGAGATGCAACATTTTATTATGCTAGAATGACACAACTCGGGTCTCGGTTTTTGACCGAAACCGTACATCCGCATCCCTGATCCGTTGAGATGGGTGCACTTCCGTTACTCCTATGTAATTGTGATATTTGAGCGACATTTTAAAAGTTATAGATATACGTAGCATTAATTCCACATTACTGAAAAACGCACCCCCATTTTCATGTCACCTTGTGGCCGTGAATTGTATATTTTGCTCTGAATTTGGTACAGAACTATCATTCTATACGTATGTTTCGAAATATATATTTGATACATATATTACTTATATTGACATTGACAAGATTGTATGGTGTGGAAGCGACCAGGCATTTCAAATTTTTCTGTACGCCAATACGCGTCCCTGTTAGTGACGGATCCAGAAATTTCTGACGGGGCGGCGCATAATATACGATCTTATACTACTAGCATGGTGCAATTGGAATTACGAATCCGATAAGAATCCCGATTCAAAATGAGTTCCGATTCCGATTGCACAATCAATCGGAAACAGATCAATGTTTTTATTTTGTGTCAGTACGCAGGCATATTCAATCTCTTTTGAGGGGGCGGGATCCGCCAGTTGATGTCTGTGTTTTTCACTGCTGTACTTATGCCAGTGAAAAATACATACCATGAAATATCGCTTCATTTTATTTATATGGACGTGTTGTGTGTTAAATGTGCGTACACTTTGGTGCTAAAAGATAACAAGACCTAATTATAAACAAATCGGAGTTGTAAGTTAAGTAGTTACTAGTACTAAAGCTTGTGTTTCTGCCCAGTTTGTGTTGCAAATTTGCGCTGTGGTTATTGTGCTTCGAGTAGTTAACGCTCTGTGTAAAACTACATATAGGTTAGTTTAAGATGACTATTGTTGTTTGGTGTTAGTTGGGTACTGTGTTTATGTGAATTTTTTTGTACCTCGCATAAAATCGATTGAAGATAAGCAATAAACAGTGTTTGATACGATGCATCAGGAAGAACAAAGCACTAAGTAGTGACGGACCGGAAAGCTTTGGCCCGGAAATACTTGCGCATTTCGCCTGCCAACACAGACAGCGAACGATTGTGGAGCACCGTTACATGGTTATACAACGATTTGAGAAATAGAATGACTTCTCCGGTAACCCAAAATTTTATTTTTGAAAGGAAACCCAAAACACTTTGATTTTATTCTCATATAGCTGCAGTTTCGCGTTTAAAACATTTAAGCATCGTTTAAATAATGGGTCATCCGCATTTATAACGTCACGATATGTTCAAAAGTTTTCCAGTCTATTCGGTTTGCCCGGGAGCACAAACAACACTATAGCTCTGAATTACGGGTTGTACAGAGAGTGTTTTGAGACAGTTTGATTTGTCGCGAGCCTGTTCGAAGGTTATGGCGACAGTAGCCAAGTGAAACATAAAGTAACAAGCAGCCCCTGAAAGGGTCAAGGAGCTGTGGTGCGCTTCTCCTGTATGAATAAGCCTACCTAAAATTAAACAGCATACAGATGCATCGTTATATATTATGCTTTTATATTATTCCGTACCATTACATGATTGTATGAAATAGCTAGTTAGATTGATGTAAATCTTCCAAAACATTTTCTAACCAATACGTGTACAGGATGTAAATTTTCGCGTACAAATTAAACAACACATTTCCTGGTCTTTTAATCTAACCGTTCCATATAATGCTGGGCAGGACGAGCGTTAGAATATCCGACTCTACGCTTGGTCGGACATTAAAACAGATGAGCGTAAAAATTTCTCGCTCCGATTCTGCATAAATTTCTTGTGTCAGTTGCAGTATAAGTGAGTTTCGTTTGACACCATGATTGGGAAAGATGATCGTTTTTGCAATAAAAGTTTTCTGACGGGGATTTACGGCTCGGCCCTGATGATGTGAATAATGAATCCATATTGGCATTCAGTCTATTGCTGCTCTTTCGTTTTGACTTGTTGAGTAAAGTGTATTTTTGTTATTTTAAATGCACTACACATACGTACCTATATCGAAGTCATCACGTTGATGGCAAGACAGTGGCAGTGCTGTTTTTTTGAGATGTCAATAATTTCTGTCATCTTACTTTTTACCTTTTTTTATCTGGACCGGAAAACATTTTCATATTTTTGATGAAAATAGTTAGTTTTGTTAGAAAAGAAAAATGATTTTGTTGAGATACCAGTGAATTGTGACTTGCTGCAGTACAGAATATGTTGATAAAAACACGAATGAAAATCAGTCACAATAGCAGCAGAGCAGACTTGTGTTAGATGCACGTACAAATCGTGTTCTGTGGAAGAGAATGTACGTACGTATGCAATGACCGTGTTGTTTTGTTTAGTACTCTCTATACGATTGTATAGCGTTTTTGGGAAGTATTTTGTGTACTTTGTCAATTCATAGAGTGTAGTAGAATGGGTGTCTGTAGGCTGCCATTCGTGGTGTGACTGATTACGCAGCAATACAGCGTTTTGCTCGACTGCTCATATTTGTGCAACAAACACACCGCGCCGAGCGCGACTGCAAAATAATACTTGCGAATTTGTTTGGGTTCTTGAACAAAATACAAAATGCAATTTTGTATATTGCCGTTGTGTCAATGCATGTGTATGTGTGTAGTATTGTGTACGCATTTTGTGGTAGTCGCCGATGCCGCTCGCGATTTATGCTGTGATTAACGTTATGGTGGGTTGCACGCCACATACGTGTTGAGAGTGTATTTGTATATACTTAATTGAGTGCTTGACATGGAATTTGTCGATTTTTCTATTTTTTTCATATTTTGTTCGTTAAAGTTTTCAATCCCTTATAGTACGATAGTCCCTTTGCCGTGTGCGTGGTGTACACACGCTGCGTGTTTTGTCATTTTGACGTTTTGTACACACCGCAGCTCTGATAATTATTTGCATTTTTTTGTTCGTCGTACACATTTTTCAAGTCGATTCATTCATTTTAATGTATTTTTAATGAACACGGAAAGGAAAGCGTTGCAATTTTTAAGAATTGTACACTATTATATGTTTATTTTATTTCGTATTTATATTTGCAGCATAAGTATCGTAACAAATTGAAAAATGTATCATTAGGTATATATAATGTTTTAAAGAAGTTACCTGTCGCAGATTCAAAAATTTCTGACGGGGCACGCTTCATGAGATACGTATTTAATAGTGAAAAAACTTGCCAGCGAGAAGCCAGGCATTAATTTTAGTACTAAAATCTTGGTTCAAAGTTTTGATTTTGATATTTGTTGTATGGCCATCGCCTGATCAATGCATCTGTGAAAGGTATACTTTCGATTTTGTAGTGCTGCCGTTGTCAGTATTGAAAGCACTGATTTAATATTATTGTGCACTATCGTGTCCTTATGAATTAAATGAAAATTGGGTACCTACTTGATTCAGGGTGTGACCTGGTATCCGGTTCGGTTTTATATCCTGTAAAAACGGATATTCGGTATCCGGTATAAACCTACCGGATAATTACGGCGGCTGTGGTGGTGGTACCGGTACCGCTAGCGAATACCGTATAGCTTCTTTTGACAAATGGGCATAACAGCATGTTGCTGCGATTAGCTATCAAAGCAAGTAATACGCTAATAAGCTGTTAAGTTTTCACGTACATCGTGAAATAAAATGAAAAATCCAAATTAGCAAAAATTGTTTTAGAGCCATAACAAACCGGAATAGGAGTGACAATTTCCTCTAATATATACAGTATTGTTTCAAGATGAATCGCGTGTCTGTGTGAAACTTTATTTTACTGGTTTAAGCTTACTGTTTCACGGTTCCGGTAGTTGATTAAATTAAGAAAAACTACATATATATTTCGTTTTTATGCACTAATGCACAAGCATAGCCCTGGTATACTAAAAAAGCCTCTGATGTATTCTTTCAAAAAATGGTTTACACTTTTAATATAAACAAATTTTAACGTCAATTTTTGAAGCATTCAGATTTGTTTGAACTTGAACAACAAAAGTTGTAACTGGAATATTTGATGCGCCCAAAGATTCATAGATGGAATATTTTGGTATTGTCGTTCTGTTCAGTCATATTGATTTGTTTCACACATTTCTTTTTTCTAAATTTACGATTTAGCGTATTTTTTGCTAGAATATACATTTGGGAAAACAAAGTCCCGGTCATTGTTTGCTGTATTACTTCAATAAATTTGTTATCACTCAGTAGCCTTAAAGTAGAGTTTTTATTAACAACAAAAATAGACGTATACGTATACGAGTAATGTGGGTGCCGTAGTCAGTTAGTCATTGTTTGGGGCTCGTAGTCGGGAAAGTGGATTGGATATACAGAGGAAGGGCGAAAAAGTCCTAAAATATCATTCTTTACATACTATGAAAATTTTTTCGACTATAGTGACGTCGAAAATGTTTGCGTTTTAGTGCGGGGAATTTGCCGGAGCAGATAGGTGTGGGGACTTTCCCAAACTTCAGGGTGAAGGCACCAAACTCGCGAGCGAAGCGAGCGGGAAGCCAGACGCATTTAAAAACTTTGCGGTTTTTGTTTCAGCCGGTTTGGGCGGGGCCCCCTCGAATGAGGGTATGGGGGTTGCTGCTCCGGCCCTGAGTTTAGGACATCTGGTCAAAATGTATCTGACTTGTGTAAGAGGTTGATTTGTTCTTGGTTTTGAAAACTTAATTATTATAAAAACAGTTATCAAAATGGACAAAAATAGTTGAAGAATACTTTTATTTATAAATCAGATTACTAAACTTCGACTTTTTGCAAAAGTTTACAATTTTTTAATTTAATTAGTCGGTAAACGGACGGTATACAACATATATACCAGCCGTAGTGGGACTACATATATTGAGCGAAGCTCGAACGCACTTAAGCAGTTAAGCTAATATGCAAATTAGTTATTAGCTAACTATTCATTTATTGGTTTTTGAGGTTTGTAAACAATTTATTCACATTCCTCGCGTTCAAAAACCCTAAAGTAACCCTAATAATTTGAGAAATAATTTAAAGAGCCATTATTTAGGGTTATCAATTAAGCAAATATGCAAATTATCTATTAGATAACTATTGAATTATCGGTTTTGGAGGTTTGTAAACAATTTTTTAAATTCCTCGCACCTAAAAACCTTTTATCGTTGAAATTATATATATTGCTTTTAGCCTTAATAATTAGTGAAATATTGTAAAAGACCTAATTTACGCTTATTAACTGCTAATATGCAAATTATCTATTAGCTAACTACTCGATTATCGGTTTTGGAGGTTTGTAAACAGTCTATGCAGATTCCTCGTACCCACAAACCTTTTAATGCTGAAATTAGATTGCTTGTAACTGTAATACTAATTGAAATAATGTGGAAAGTCCTAATTTAGGCTTAATTATGCAAATTAGTCTGTAGCTAATAAACGGCTTAAAATTTTAAAACCCCAATGCGACGTTAACACCGCAGTACAATTGGCTTTCCAACAAAAAAGTTTATCAAAATCGATTCAGCCGTTCTGAGATTCTTTTCGGTCGGATAGATGGACAGACGGACGGACATCCACCTTTCGACCCCAGAGTATAAAACATAAAACGCTTCGCGAAACTCCGAGCTTCGCTCGGAGTTTCGCTTCACTCAAAAACATAATATGACAATGGAGTTTTGACGTTTAATGATTGAGAATTTTTCTATAGCTGAATAAATGAATTTTAAATATCTTTTTTGAACAAACATAGTACTAGAGTAAGTGGATTGTTCAATGTATATATATTTTACATAATCTCATTTGTATTACATGTCTTGGTTCGTTCCAGCCAGACAGCAGCGCAGTGAGCAAAATGTTGTTCTCGACAAATTGATGAAAGGTGAACATTGTGCGCGACGCGACAAACATTTTAGTCTCAATATTGAACCTAATATTTTTACGTGTTTATTTTGTACGATTTGACATTTGTAAAAATTACACTTGGATGATATTTAGAACAGGATGGTTAGCTTATTTTTCTAAAATCTGGATAGTCTTTACTACTTTCCAGGCGTCCGACTTTCTTACCTAAGTTGTGTCAAAATGTAAAATTTCGAAAACTACTGCTGATTGCGCAGTGTACAAGAACACCCAATACATTTAGTATTTGATATTTTAAACGTATACGTACGTATATATTAGGAAAAGGTTAAAATCAGATTTTAAACTAGGTGCCAAAAATGGTAATATATTATGTACACTTTCTGCAGATATGGTTTTTTCAAAGCTTACTTCACTACTACTTATCGTTAAGTTTCTGTAGAAAATATAGGTAACCAACTATTAGGGAGGAATATTTTAACAACTAGTTTGGTTTCTTCTTTTGCGCTGCCCATGCACAAAAACTGTGTGTATATATTTTATAATCTTGTGTTTCTGTCAAACCGAAATGTGGATTTTATTATACGATTGCTTGCTTTTATTTTCAATTTAGCAGTTGTGTTAGTCGTCGTTTTGTTTGTTTCAAGCATATTGTGGTCTCTCGCCTGGTTTGGGTCGATATTTATCTGGTATCGGTTCGCGCGATTTACTTTGCTTTTACGTTTGTTTACGATTTTTACGATTATGTCTTTTGTTAAGTTAATAAAGGTGTTGTGATGAGCTTATATGCAGGCATCAGAGCCATTCTGGTTTGGTGCACCCGGGAAGGCCGATGTACTATGTAACCTGGTCGCTAGTATATTACGCTCGTGTAGCATAAACTCGGTTAAACACTTATATACATAACGTACTATTGAATTGGAAATATGCCATTGTTGTGCAATATGTTTTGAGTTTCGTCAACCAGACAACTGGTCGGCCTGATATGACAATTTGCCGCTCGGCTTAGTCTTCAGTGGGTTGGGTCGCCGAGATCTCGACGCGACAAGTTGGCGGTCGACGAGATGTTGGGGACGACAAGTTGTCAGTCCAAGAGTTGTCGGGCGTCGAATTATCATAGATTCGAGTGCTAGTTATATATACTGGATAACTGGTCAGGGTGACCTTATAAAAACACTTTTACGATGTTGTAAAACTTGGTTTTTTTAAAATCAAACCTCAGTCCCATTGCAAAAATAGAAGATTTTGGATCACACAATTTGAATGTTTCAAGGTGGGTGCAAAGCGGAACGGAATTGTACCGGATTCATAATCGAAGCAGCAAAACCGGAATCGAGATCGGAACTACAGATTTTTGACTATATTAATTATAATGTGTATTAAAAATTATATAATATTGATTTATGGTGTCTGTTGGCTGGCAACTATTCTCAAAAACGTCGCATAAACAAATTGGCAATCCTTTTTTGGCTCTGCAAAGCTAAATTACAATCAATTACGTATTGATATGTTAACGCGTTGAAAACAATTTAATAGATGAATGATGCAGAATTGTTATGCAACATATCACAACAAGCAGGCGTAAAATTAAAATGTCAAAATTCCGATTCCGTTTGATTGTGCAATCGGAATCGGAACTCGTTTTGAATATCGGAATGCCGGTTACACCCTGGTTTCAAGTAATTTAATGCCAAATCATTAGACAATATTTCGGTTATAGTTGTTTGCACGGCCAAAAAAGGCACCGTCGTATCTTGTACGTTGGGGGCGGCAACCTGGGCGACTGGTGTTGATTTGAACCGTTGAAGCAATTCAGCGTGCGCTTCGCACAGTTTGTGCGATCAACTCGCCACGATCTTTGCAAATTTACAGTATAAATAACGTGTTGCTCTGATTGTTTATGGTTTCTCGTTTAGTTTGGTGCGTATTACAGGGTAATCGAATATTTTGCTGTGACTGTTGTGGTTGTTGCCAATTTTATATACGTATACCTGAAGTAGTGTAGAAGGCACAATATGTCGCTGTGTAATGCTAAAATACTGGCGATCTGTTTGTAACATATTTTGTAGATCAACGTATTACGATTACCTGTTTTGAAAAAAAGCTATAATTCGCCGCCGTTGTGTGTTGTTGACGGTTCGTGTTGCAAACGTAAACACATAACAAAAATGTCGAATGTTTACAACTATAAAGACTTGGTTGGTGTTCTGCGTTTTCGTTAGGCGTCTTGCGTTATACCATAAAACATTAATGCTGCTGCCATAGTATGAACTTCTGTGCAGGAACCGGAACCGAAGTTTGAAATAATTTTCGAATCTGCCATTCTGCTATTCTGACCAATTACCTATTGGCCAAGACCAATCAGCTGCTGTGAGCAAATAGCAGATTGGCCTAGGCTAAATAGCGATTGTAAGATGTAGCAAAACAACAGTGATGTAAAACCAACGCTGATTGGTTAACGGTATTGCGTCTGTCGAAATAATCAAATCTGATTGGTCTGTAAGTTTAATAGCAGTTGAAACTAGGCGAAACTGCTATTACGCAAAATAAGAGATTATAGGTAATTCGCCTACGACATATATAAGTTGTTTATTGTGTATTGACAGAGAAGTCGCATTTTAAACAGTAACACGTAATGATTTATTATTTATAAATGTATCGCTGTACATAGTATGACCAGTATTGATGCGTGTCCCAGTTACAGCGTCGTCTTCTCTGCCATCAACGTTTCAACAACAACCACAACAAACCTATTGTTGCAACAGCTACAACGGTCAAAAGAATTGCGAAAAGGAAAGCATCAACGAGCATTTATCGACGACGAAACCGCAACAACAACAACAACAACAACAGAAGCGGCGTCGTTTTGGTCCCGATCTCGACTTGACAAAACCGGTGGTAAGCGCTGGAAACTGCATTCAAACGTCGATTGCAGAGCAATCGGTTTCGGAATTCAACAGCGTGAACAACAACAACAGATTATTTCAGTTGGACAAAACGCGACTGATTCAACGAAGCCAACCTTTGCTCGACTATACCGACTGCTGCACGTATCTGACAACAGTTGGTGGTAACAGTGTGTTTGAGGAGCAGACCAAACGTTTTAAAGAATATTGTGACACCGATAAGGTTGAGGAACCGCCAATCGTATCTCAGCTAACTAAACACGCTACACAAGCACCATTATTTTATTCCGTAACAGCGCCTAACGACGGTGTAGCAATATCTGTTGTACAGAAAAATAGAGGAGGAGGAGAAGGAGGAGGAGGAGGAAGAGGAGGAGCAGGATTTGGAGGTGGAACTTGTTTAAATAAAACTTGCGGCGTATTTTCTGAACGAAATAGTGTTCGCCACAACAACGTTGTTAGTGGTGTTGGAGAAGGACAGCTGGTGAGCCAAAAATCTGCATTGTCGTCGTCGCCGCAAACTGCGCCGTTGTCTGCGCCGCATTTGCAAACACAATTTTTGCCTCCCCTTCCACTTCGCGCATTCGCATCAACCGATCTGGACTTCGATTCGTTATCGCCGACGATATCTACACAAAAGCATAACGTCCAACAAACATCGCAGTACAATCGTTTGAACGAGCAGCAGTGTTCTGTAACTGGCTACAGCGATAGTTCTAGTTTCTCGGGGGAGATCTGTCAGCTAGACCAATTTCACTCAACTCGTAACGACCTTAATAACAACACGAATAATAATAATAACAACACTAATTGTTGTTCTGTTGCTGCGTGCAAAGGTAAAATTGGCTACCTTTCAGCGGTTGACACTCGCTGTAAAGTTGATAAACAATATATTGCAAGCAGCCGTAGCTCCGCTCTACAAAACTCGACCCTGTCCGCATCTGCAACTGAGGCGATGAATGCTGAAACGGCATTGTTGTCTGCCACAGCCGTTCCGGTTGTGCCTGCTGAAGCTGCGTCGCAACAACTCATCGACGCTGAAACCGGACGTGGCCCACATAGTGAGACTTCAGTGTCGGACAACCCAGTGAACGGAACCAATGATAAACCTTCAACAAGTGATAATATGTTACCAGTTGTTTTGAATAAAATTAGCTGTGAAGTCAACGAAAGTGAATTCTCAACTGTTAACCAGTCTAGTACCTATTTTGAACGATTGCGTGTCAGTGATAGTTGTAGTGGTGTTAGCACCTTGCAAACCAACAAAAGCAATACCAACGGTAACAACAACAAGAAGAACAACAACAACAACAACAACACGATTGATAGCTACAATTCCGACTACGAATCAAGCTCATATTGCACTGAAGGAGGTAATAGCGGTTCGACAGAAAATGGCTGTTCTTTTGGCGGTGGTAATCTAATCAATAATGGTGGTGGTGGTGGTATTAGTGGCTGTAACAGTGATGGTTATAGTGAGATTGCAACGCAAAACACGATGCATGAGCAAAATAGATTGTCTATAACGACAAACGATGTAAATACAACTAACGGCATCAGTGAGGCAGTATTTCGGAAGGGTGACAGTGATTGCGCTAGTACAACTACAATGTCAGCTGCCTGCGTTGAAAAGACATATGAAAATGAAAGTGAAACTCGAAATAAAGGGAGATGCAGTGGCGGATGCGAAGATGGCGAATCAAGTAGCACCAGCCAGCATGAATCCCAACAGAACACGACAAGTAGTAACAATGGAATTGCTGGTAGTATTTGTAGACAGCCCGAAACACGAGAATATATCGGTAGAAATAGCGATACCGATTGTAGTAGTAGCAGCAGCAGCAGTGGTGTGTCATCGCATGATGCAAACGGAAATGGTAGTGTTTTATTGCCAGGATCGCCTCATGCTGCAAGAGACAAAGCTGATGTGTCGAATGTCAGGGCTAAGACTACAACGCAACAACGTAAACAGTCGATTAATGCGGACGATAGCGGAGTTGCAGCAGGATGCGATGTTGCAGGACCGTCAACAGAAGAGCGATTGTTCTGTGGTACATCCAGAACTGAAATTGATCACTCGTCTTGTAATTCACAAATTCAAGTAGATAGAAGCCAAACCAGTGAGATGCAACAGTTAGACGGCAAAACAGATGCAAATTGTGGCGGCGAAACAAACTTGTCGTTTGACACTGATTCTCCACCAAATGTTATACACAATGTAATCGAACATGTTGCCAACAGCGAACGAAAGTCCAACGGCCAAGCATATGCAGGGAGTACTGAAGTCGCTGCAAGCGATAGTCAAACGAATACTAAGCAGCAGCATCAAACAAATTCGTTTCATAAACAGCCACTACAGCAGCGAATACATTTTCCAATGGATTACGGATTCCCAGAACAGTCAGGCGATATGTCACAATTTTCTACAGAAGTAATCGACGGTTTGATCACCAACACCGCACACAACAGTAACACTCACCAAAAGAAATTTACGACATCTCATGGAATCGATCCTGTCGCGGCAAGTACCGGGTTTGGAACGCAATCAGTTGTGCCCACGTCATCTCGAAACGCGGATTCGTTTAGTAACCAAGAGAATTTTGGCGATCGAGCAACGATGATTAGAAATACCGGTTTTACCAGCATTCACTCGAGGACTATCAATCATTCAAACGGACATAATATCAACAACGCCTATAGAAGTCCAGACGCTACAGGTGACAATTCCAATAGCAACAACACCGGATCACATTTCCAGCAACTTTGTCCGGGATGTAGTATGATCAATTGTTGTTCTCTAAGTGGCAAATGCAACGCCAACGATGGTGACTATAGCACTAATGTAGCACCAACGCATCATATGTCTGTATCGAGTAGCGGAAGTATTATCGACGCATTGTCGTCGACAGCATCTTCATCAACTGTTACAGGGTGTATCACCACCGGGATGCGACATCAAGGATCATTTTCTGGCAACAGCAGCGAACACTATCAACAAAACCACCGCGAACAAACCGCGCGTCCGCCATTTAGTATTGCGTCCTCGTCACGTCGAAATCGAAATGGATGTGACGAACAGAACGTGGGTTATCGAACTTCCAGGTTACCACAACCGCAGCAACAGCAGCAGCAACAACAGCAGCAGCAGCAGCAACAACAGCAGCAGCAGCAGCAACAACAACATCAGCAGCAGCAACAACAACAACAACTGCAGCAGCAACAACAACAACAACAACAACAACAACAACAACAACGACAACAGCAACAACAACAGCAGCAGCAACAGCAACAACAACAGTCAATAATGGATAAGTTGTCAACTGTTGGTGGTGGTAGTGACAGCGGCATTGCGGTGAGTTGCAGCGGAGTTAATAGCGATGAAGCTGTTGGTGGTAACGGTAATGATAGGGGTGGATTCGCATCATGTGGATCATCACCACCTCCACAGCAACCACCGTCCTTGTCAGGTCGGCTGACAACCGCTGCGCGAGGTGGTGGTGGTGGTGGTGGTGGTAATGGCGGGGATCATAAGCATAATAATTATTACCATCATAACTATAGCTCCAATAATAATCCTAATAATCATCCACATCACCACCACCATCATCATCACGGAGGCGGAAATTTGCCATCACAGAATAGTGGCGACCGTGGCAGTGGAGGCGGTTCTGCAGGTGGAAATGGCCACGGAAACGATGGTGCTGGTGTAACAACTGGATATCCAGCCATGGGTCAACATGCTGTTTATGTGCATGTAAATCCGGGCGAAACGTTGAGTGTTCGTGTGAACAACGAGATACAACACATACCAGGTAAATTAACGGCCGAGTTTTTCCTTATTTGCCAGCTAACATTCATTTGCCCAAAAATGGCCCTATTTTTTACACAGTTATAGCAACGATTTCTGAGTACCAAACCAAAAATTCGCAACATGCAAGATTCGGATCCGGATTCGCCAAATTTGCAATGGATACGGATTGGAATTCTGTCAAATCGTAGATTCGGTGCCACCCTGATATACATTTAGATTTTGTATAAAAATTTTGTTCAGATAGTTTAAAAATTTTATCCAAAAATGCTTCTTACTCTAGAAGTACTTGTTTGCCCATTTGCGCAAGGTTTGGTGCAATGAAAAAGCTGCAAAAAGCAGAAAATTTATTACCACCAAACTCAGCTTTTCAAATTGCATTTTTAAATTGCATCTTTTTGACAAAAACTTTCGGTTCTGAGGAATATGGAGTGCTCAGGGGAGATTTGAACAAGCTCAAATATTAAAAAATTCCTAAACCCAGCTATATCGTGTATTCTTTTGTTTTCAAGGCGTTTTTGAAAATGCACTATGAGTGGGTATTCGCTGGATACTGATGGATATGTAGGCAATGCAAAAAGTGTGTTTGACGTAAGAAACATTTTAAACGCGATCCAAATAGAGTTTGGTGGCGTATTTGCCAAATAGGTGGCTCCCACCGCCCCCAGTAGTGAACTCCCAGCTTCGAAAACTGGCTTTTGTTGCAAATTAAGGTACTATCGAAGGGGCTTATTTAGCACGCTTTTAATAACATTGTTTGGGTTAGTTGAGCAGTGTACTTCTGAAATTTGGTAAAGAACGGGCACAAACTTTACAATTACACTTTCTATATACCTCACCGTCACAGCACGATCAATTCAACAAGCAACATGTACGGATTGTGTAACATTTTGTTTTGTTAATGGACACACAGTTTCTTTATTTTATAGGTCCGGCAACTGTTCGCATGGTTAGTCAGCATCCTGGGCTTCCGGCACCGTTACCACTGCATGTTCCTCCTGGACACATAGTACAACAAATCGTTGATGAGAATGGCGTTTTACGGCATCTAATTTTGTCACCGCAACAACCTCCTGCGCCGCCGCCACATCACTTACCACCGCCTCCTCAAACAGGTGCCACCGGTGGCCCAGGAATACCAGGCATTCTTCCATCCGGAAGTGGACACCAGTTATCAAACACTAGTAGCAACGTTCCGAATGCGCAAACGCCAAATAGCATCCAGTCCAGTACTGCAGCAGCCAGTACTAGGTTTCACCACGCTGTTACTTCCTTGCCGGTTAGTGTGAAACGTGTTTTTGTATATAGACTGTTTGGATGTGTGTAAACGTGGTTTAGTTTGATAATATTCATGTTTGCATCCAGTTTACCAGCTGGCATTAGCAACTGGACAAATAGGTGTTCAGGGAATAACCAGGGTGCAACCGAAATTACAGTTTACCGAACCGGAAAATGAAAAATACATGCCACCGCAAATTTATTTTTTCTTTGTGTTGTATCATTGTTGAAACAACCCTAGTTAACGATAGGTGGTATTCACTTAATCTTCTGTATCGTACGTAGATTTTGATTATCCACGGACGCGAAATCTACGTTCGATGGTTTTTTATTTGGGCGATTATCAAAGTTTATACGTATATATAATATGAATAATTAAATCTATTTCATTTTTGTCGCACTAATTGAACACGATGCTTTAAAAAAAGCTTCTTAAAAATTAGAAAATTTAAAAAACCGCTAAAATTTAACACTGACGGAATTTTTTAATCCGATAAAAATTTGCCGGAACCGGGAAGTGAAAAAATGTCGGAATCAGAATTTTGGTCGCACCCTGGGCACAACGTATATTACTAAAATAAACTCATAACGTGACGTGCTTTCTAGTGCGTAACTTGGTTTTGGTCTTGGTAAGTCTCGGTTTTCAGCTGCTTCCGGGCTCGGTATGGTTTTTGTTGAATCCCGGTAGTTAAAGGCGATAAATCATTTCTTAAACCGAAGCCTTCATTTCTTAAACCGAAGCCTATCTGAATTTGGATTGAAAAACATTATTTTGCAAAGTAAAAGTTATCGCGTTACCTAATGACCTCGGAAATTCATCGAATAATAAAAACCTCACATAATTATGATTTCAGCAAATTTAAACATCGAACATCGCTTTCGGTTACGGCTCGAAAATAACTGAACCAAAGACTTTTTAGGGTCGTTTTCGGTTTGCTGAGTTCGGAAGTATTTATTATGTACATATAACCAATTTCTAGAACGCTGGTGTGTCGTCATCGCAGCAGCAATTGCTAATGCAAACAAATGCAATGATGGATGCGGGTGTTATGGGAAGCAGTTTTGTGCCGCCCGCGGGTGTTGGCGATGCCGGTATGGGGCGCTATGTTGTTGGTGGTGGTGGGATGCATAATGGGCCGAGTAACGCTGCGACGGTTGTTATGAGCGGCGGCAATAATGGCCCGGTGCCGTTTTGTATAGCAGCAACGTCTGATGTGAATGGTAGTTCTAGTGTTGGATACAGTAATTTCCCAACGCCAAATGCGGGTAGTGGCGGTATTCGAAATGGTGGTCGTGCCGTTCTGTCTCATGGCGGTGTTTTCGGACATAATGGCGGCAACGGAAACGACACTAACCAGATGACTGCACAACAGGCTGGTAATTACGGTACGCAATTCCACCAACACCACGTTCATAGAGGAGGTACAACTGGTTCAGTCACAGGAAGTACTCCTCCAATGGAAAACGCAGTATCACACACGCCCTCTGCTATGACAGCAAACCAATTTGCTGCAGGAATAGTGCCATCAGGTGACGTTGGACCGGTTGGTGTCGCAAATAGCCAGTCTGGCGGCCCTGGGTTCGGCGTTATCGCGACCGTTGGTAATGGCAGCTTAATTCATCAGCGTGGTGTACAGATAATGGCAAATTCCAGCTCTGTCGCTGCAAGAGTCTTAGAAGATAGCACACGTCCGCCTCTGATTAATCCAGTTATGCCAGCGACTGGCTCTTCTGTTGTCGCAACAGGGTCGTCATATGGCGGCGAGTTAGATATGATGATGAGCTCGTATCATGCTCAGCAACATTCAGGTATCAACGCTGTTTCAGCCGGCACCGGACCGATCAGTCTTGGCCAACAACTCGGGTCTACTAGTGCCGTTGCAGCGGGTTCTGAGCAAGGGTTTGGCTATTTGCATCACCAACAACATTATGGAAATGCGCAAGGCGTGGTCGCCCAATTAGCTGCCGAGACCGGTAAGTAAATTTTTTATTTAGGTTGAAGAGTTGCTCGCAGCTCCGCTAATGTCGGTGGAGTAATATTGTGTGTGTTAAATGTTACTGAAAAAGCGAAATTTCGAGTTAAACTTTTTAATCGACCATTTTTGTAGTACATAGGTAGTGAAGGGTAAAATCGATTGTGAATATGACATAGTTGGATCCACAAAAAAATTATGAGGGATACCATGTTGGAATCCACGTAACATAAGCAATAATTTGACGCAGAGGTCAAATGATTCCGTCCGATTCGCAGCTTTTTAGGTAATATTATGTCAAAGTTTTTGTTTAATACGAAAGGTTAATCACAGTCACCCAATAAACTCCTCTATATGCACTCTTGCATTGCCATTAATTTTTGTTTGTGTTTCGATTACTGCAAAAAAATCGGTTTCTCTTATTTTTGTTTTACAATGTATGTAGTCTTTTAACCCCTGATATATCCAGCAGGGTGCAACCGGAATTCCGATTCCGGTTAGAATTCCGATTCAAAACGAGCTACGATTCCAATTCCGATTGCACAATCAATCGGAATCGGAATTTTGAAAATTTAAAGTTAATCTTCTTGTGATGCGTTGCATAAAAATTCTGTATCATTTATCTATTAATTGCTTCCGATGAGATGTTAACTTATTATTGATTGATTGCAGTTTAGCTTTACAGAACCAGAAATCATCGCCAATTTGTTCATGCGACGTTTTTGAAATTTGCTGCCAGCCAGCAGACACCCGTAATCAATACAATAATACTTGTCAATACAAATTATCCGTATTGTCATAAAATTTCTTGTTCCGATTCCGATTACAATCCCGGTATAAATTTGCTGTTTTGATTCCAATCCCGGTATAATCCAGTTCCGCTTTGCACCCTGATATCCAGTCCATATGCAGTGCATGTGGAGTGTCCTAGTGCTTATTGTAACCCAGCATTGTTTTAATAACGAAACTTAAGAAGTGCAACCAGGATTTCAGTTCGAAGGAGCACATCCGATAGTGTAAAATTTTTTTATCTGATCCGGAAGGTAACACGAAGGAATCTTAAAAGTTAGTGCTTTTTGTCGTCTTTCCAGCAATTTCTTCAGGCGATATTATTCTCTCTATGTCTCTCCTTGTTGACGCCCTTGAACAAAACGATTCCAGTGTAACGTACTTACATACGTTAATCTGTATAAGTCTGGTACTGTTGCTTGCCATGCAATGCTTCCAACGAACATATAACTAATAGTGTTGAATGTACAGGTGCTTTATCTTGGTCAGTACTATAATGTGTACATTCAAGTACGTAAAAATATATGTGTATGTACAGTGTTTGTCAAGGCTTTTGTGCTACTATGTACTTTGAAATTGAAATACGAAAGCTGTATGCCGTGCTGCTGTTTTTGTGTTATTTACATGTATTGTGTTAGCGGCTTATATTGTCATAGTTTATTTTATGTATACTAAATGACACTGTTTCAATGTTTCGGCAGTCCACGAGGCCAGAGCTCAACATGTTAGCTGGAGCCAAAAAAATTCTTTACAGCGAAGTAGGAATTTAAACTATATAGCGTGCAAACGGTGTTTCTTGCCGTTCCTAATTACTGATTCTGAGGAAGCTAGTTTTATGCCATAATATCTGGTATTGAGTTGCCCCGGTGTCGAAACCTTGGCACAGAGACCGATACGATATCAACCGGGGCCAGCGATTGTTCTGTAGAAATGTATTTTGTGTTGTCAAAATACCGTTTAGTGCTTGACAAATGATAAATGAATCATTGAGTCAGACCAAAGTTTGCAATTTGATATATACGTATGTCGTAGGCCAATCTGCTATTCAGGCCAATATACCTATTAACCCTTTCTCACATGAATATTTTCATGTGAGAAAATATGAGATGTTATTTCAAGGTAAGATTCGATCCCCAGTCTCACGGTTGTGAGGCGTGTACGATGACCACTGAGCTATAGGAGCTTGACGCTCGAGCCCGAGTAGGCTCTCACGTCTTGTGGACATTTTGTGATGCGCATATATGTAATAAATGTTAAACACTGCTCACAGTGTGTGTATTGCTCGTACATACATTATTGTATTTAGTTGCTCATAGTATACTCTATGAGTGAAGGGTTAACCTAGAGAAATATGCGATTCTGAGCAAATAACAGTTTGGCCTGGGCCAAATAGCGATTGTAAGATATAGCAAAACAACAGTGATGTAAAACCAACGCTGATTGGTTAACGGTTTTGCGTCTGTCGAAATAATCAAATCTGATTGGTCTATAAGTTTAATAGCAGTTTAGCCTATGCGAAACTGCTTTTGCGCAAAATAGCAGATCGTCCTAGGCCAATTAGTAATTGGCGTTTGGCTCCGGTTTTTCCGGCAAATCAAGCATTAGCCCGGTGCATCTCTAATCTGGTGTTACACATTCAGAGATTGTCTTTGTTTCAAGCTAAAAGCAATGTGTATGATAGGATAATTGAAAGACTTATTATTACAATTATTGTCTCGCAGTGCTATAAGCTTCTGCATTAAATGCCGAAATGACGATTATAAAAGTCATTTAAAAATGCAACCAGTTTTGGAGCAGTTCACAATCACATTGTTTGCATCTATTACGCTTCATAGTTGTTTTCACTTAAATAATGCAAGTAAAAGTGATGAATGCTCTATCTTATAAAACCAACATGCCGTGCTTCAGTTGTGGGCCTAAATTTCAGAAACCTGTTATACACTAAATTTGTTAGTCTTGAGGACTCAGCCAGGTTTGGATGTGAAGAACTTTTCAGTATATCCGCATATATACGTGATTACTTAGCGATGGTGCATATATAGACCGCAGCGTTAGGGATTTGGTTGGTCTCGGTCTCGCTTTTTTCCAGTCTCGGTGGTTTGCAAGCCGAGACCAAACAGTTGAAAAAGCGATAAGCAATCACAAAAATTTTCCTTAGATCGCAGTTTTGGCCCGGAAGTACTTGTGCAGTTCGCCTACCAACCCAGACTGCGAACGGTTGTGGAGCATTGATACCTGGTTATACAGCGATTTGAGAAACAGAATGGCCCCGTCGGTTACCCAAAACTGTATTTTTGAAAGGAAACCAAAACACTTTGATTTTATTGCGACAAAGAAGGCATGGCTCACAAAATTATGTATATATCATCCACATTTAAAA
This sequence comes from Enoplolaimus lenunculus, assembly GCA_030248215.1. NCBI lineage: Eukaryota > Metazoa > Nematoda > Enoplea > Enoplida > Thoracostomopsidae > Enoplolaimus > Enoplolaimus lenunculus. Next base: position 69,190 of record JASANG010000694.1, on the reverse strand, counting down.
CGTCATGGGTCACGCGATGTTAAAAGTTTTCCAGTCTATTCAGTTTGCCTGGGAGCAAAAACAACACTATAGCGCTGAATTAGGGATCGTACCGAGGGTGTTTCGACACAGTCTTATTTTTTTATTTTCGATAACGGTTAAAAATTGATGGAGACGAGACCAAAAGTCTCGGTCTCGGTAGGTCGAGTCTCGGTCTCGTTCTCGGTCTCGCTTTTTTGATCGAGACCGCCCATCCCGGATGGGGAGAGAATTAATTAGCCAAAAATTTGGCATTACTAATTTGGTGCAATTCGTCCGGGACAAATTAAACATGCGATCAGTTATGTGCCATAAAAGGTGTTGGCGGGAATGAACGGGTGAAAAACTAAATGGGGTGTAATTTTTGAAAGGTGGTTCGGGGAACTAAACCGCGATACAGTAGCTTTATTCTTTCAGGGAATACCTAAACGGTTTGGGTAAAGAATTATATCATGACCCCGGGTTACATTCTAGCTAGGGTGCGACCGGATATCCTCATCTGGTTTAATATCCGACAAAAAACCGTTATCCGTATCTGGTTATGGTATATCCGGTATTCATCGGATACCGGATATTTACAGTGGTGGTTCCAAATTTCATAAGTCTGCTTTTTTCAATTTAAGTGTCACTAACATCTTGGTTTCACCTGTCTAATTTTGATCATGGTGATATCTTATTTAAACTATAATTTATGTAAGACTTGACTCATCTGAATTGTTAAGAGTCATTGTCTTGAGAGTCTGTAATTTACTTATCCCTAGCTGGGCTCACCCATTCTCCAAAAGGAGACCCGGGTCAGCTCGTAATAGGGTCTAAATTGAAGTCTTGATAATTCTTCAATTGTGTCTTGTGGTACTCTAAAAGAAAGGACGTAGCCTTTTGGCTTCCTATTCGTGTATCGAAATCTCCATACAGAAGTCTGAAAACCAGGATTGCTACCCTGCAGCTCTTCTGTAACATATTCAGATGTTACTTCTTTCTTTGGCTTGGCCGGAATAAAGACGAAGACCGGAACCAGATTCAGTTCCTTCTCGGTCTATTTGCTTCATTGCTTCTTTCAGCCACTGCACAGTAAGTGTATCTGCGCAAGTGTACATGCTGAATCCATCTTGTGAAAGTCCACTTTCTTCAAAGTGGATTTTTCCTCTATTAGGATCTTTCCTTTTAAGCTGAATAATCTGTTCAGTAATCTTATCATGCTCTTCAGGTGTGAATTTCCTTGTAGGATTTTCACTGTCATGTGCTAGAAGCTTCTGACTCCCTTGACCTGCTTGCTTATAGCTGATTTTGACTCTTTTTCTGTCCTCTGGAGTTTCCCCCGTCGGACTTCTATTGCGCTTGCTTTGACCTTCCCCCGAAGTAGATGGAATATCTGCCCCTGGAGGTAAGGGTGGGAAATTTCCCTCTGCAGCTAGCTTCTTGTTCTTCTTTTTCTGAGCACCGCTAAGGCCATGGCCTTTCTGTTGAGGCGTTTTCGAGCGGCTCTTGGAAGGAAATTTCTTCCAAAAGTCACTAGATTTCTGCCTAAGCTCAGAGATCTGTTTAGACTGATCGGACTCGCCCTGATCAGCAGATACAGCAAGCTTTGGAGCTCCCCCCTCTGCTGAACAAGACGAGTCTTGTTCGACTGACAAAGCTACTGCCTGCCCAGGTAGTACACGCAAGGGGGAGTATTGTCACCCCTACTATGGACAATGGTGGTAGACGACCTCCTACAAAAGTTTAATAATACTTTGGTATATGTGCAAGCATATTCAGATGATGTAGTCATAACAAGTAGTAGTGGAAATGAGACAATAGCAGCAAGAAGAGTTCAAACAACGTTAGATAAGATTTATCAGTGGTGTTCAAAAAGAGGGTTAACAATAAATCCCAATAAATGGAATGCTATTATGTTTTCTAGGAAAAGGAATTTAGATACAACTTTTAGTTTCCGATTAGCAAATACGGACATAGTGATTGGAAGATCTGTAAAGTATCTAGGAGTTGTGATTGATCAAAAACTCTTATGGAAAGACCAGTTAGATTATGTTATTGATAAAAGTATTAAAGCGCTTATGATAAGTCGATCAGCCATAGGGAAGACTTGGGGGTTAACTCGTAAAACTATTCTGTTTATATATAGAACAGTAGTTTTACCAGTAGTCTATTATGGAGCACTGGTATGGTGGCACAGACTTAAATTGAAAACTTACGCAAAGAAAGCTAGTAAGATATCTAGAATGGCCTGTTTGATGATAACAGGAGCTGTTAGGTCAACTCCGACTATAAGTATGGAAACGATTTTAAATCTGCTTCCAATAGATCTCGAGATAATGAAAGAAGGGATTGCAGAATTAAACAGAATTAATAAATTATCAGAGGGCGATAACGTCTTTAGTATCAAAGGACATCGAGATTACTCGGCTGAGATCAATCAACTTGATGTGCTCAGTTTTCCTTTAGATAATATGTCAGGTGAAATAATAGATGAACCGACATGGAATGTGTTGTTTCCATCTAGAGCTCTTTGGAATAGTTTTATAAGAGATTTTCAAAGGAATGATGATATAGTATGCTACACCGATGGCTCTGTCGTTCAAGGTGCAGCAAGGAAATTAGCAGGTGCTGGAATTTTCTCAGAGCACTTCATGGTTAGCCGATCACTAGGAGAGTATGTTTCAGTTTTCCAGACAGAAATCATTGCGATCAAAATATGCGCTGAAGAGTTAACAGGAAGGAATACTGTTAAAAAATAATACTCATTATTTCAGACAGTCAGGTAGCACTGAAAGCTTTACATAGTATCAAAATTAGATCTAAAATAGTTAACGAGTGTCGAATAGCAATTAAAGAACTCTCACAATTAAATGAAGTTTTACTAGTGTGGGTGCCGGGTCACTCAAATGTAATCGGTAATAACTTAGCGGATGGATTAGCAAGGCGTGGATCAGGTAGACGATTTATAGGACCAGAACCGGTACTGCCTATATGTAAGCGGGAGGTTCGCTTAAGAATTACATCATGGATGCACAGGAAATTTATATATAGATGGATAAATCAGAAAATCTGTAGATTTACAAGATTAATAATTCAAGAACCAAACATAAGAAGAAGTAGATTTTTATTAAAGTTTAATAAAGACAAACTTAGACAATGTATTCAGATTTTATCGGGACATTGTTGGTTAAGTTATCATTTATTTAGAATGAGAGTAGCTCAAGATAAAAATTGTTCAGAATGCAATGTAAGTGAGACCGCTGAGCACTTTTTATGCGTATGCAAGCGGTGGGAAGACAAACGCGAGCAATTTCTTGGTAGGAAGACATTAGCTGTTAGAGAAATTAGATCTCTTGATATAAAGAAAATTTATAAGTTTATTGTTGAAACAGAACGTCTAAAGGTTAATGTAGAGTGACACACAGAGTATATAAGGTCGTAGGATGTCGCAATGGACAATGCTTTTGATTTGTCTACGCGAACGCCCACAGTGGTGTTATATCCTCTTCTACTTTATCTATCTATCTTGGTTCGATTGCATTTTTGGGCAAGTCAAGGAACTTCAAGGTTTGACACAATGAAGTACAAATGAAAAATGCAAAGTAACAATCACTTTTAATTCAATAAACATATTAACTTTTGCGCGACTCAAATACTTCAAACTCCACAAATTTAGCTTTGTCCTGTTGATATCCAGTGCTTGTAAAAATGTGCAATTCGGCTCCGGTTACGGTATCCGATAAATAAATATCCAGTTGCGCTTTGATTCTAGGTAAGCTAAGCAAAATAGTTAGAGGACATATACGTATATGTCGCTGGTTGCGACCACCTATTATGTAATTTACCTGAGACCATTCCGGAACCGGATAATGAATCATTTGCCGGGATCGGAACCGGATGAGATATAGCGTCTGAATTGGTACACTGTTTGAAGTATGTATTATTTGAGTCGCAAAAATGTTCATGTTTACTGAATTACAATTAATTGTTTGCTTGGACTTTTCATTTTTCTTGGATATTCGATTGCACTCTGGCAGGCAGAGGCAATATATTTTCAAGCCGTATATATTATATAGATACACCTGTATATTTTAAAGAATAACAACGATGAATAGTTCATCAGTCAGTCAAGGTGTGTCACAAAAAATTCGTTTGTTTATTTGCTTCACACCACACAAGTGTTAACTTGATAGAAAAGAATAGTTTTCGTACATTAGTATTTACTATATTCCTAAGTCTAAGCGTAATCCTAAGAAAACGGTTAAACTCCGAAGCTAAACACATTTTGAAAAAGCAGTGTTCTCGGAATTCCTGCACGAAATCGCTTCTTGTTTCTGTTCCGGCACTGCAGAATGCAGGAACTGGAATTTTTACTTTGTTGGATCAAATCTTATAAACATTAAAAAAGTCGTCCTTGATGCCTTTTATCTCGTTCAGCTTAGTTATTAATGTAGCTGGTCAAATGGAAAACAAATGTGTCGTGTGTGTGTAGCACATATCACCAGTTGTTGATGTTTATAAGGCTCGAACAACTAGATAATTATTTTGGTGGGCGCATTGTATAAAATAGAACATGTGTGTAATATAGAATTTCTGAACAACTCCAATAATACAAATTTGTGCTGTATTATTTTACTTTTTTTGTTTGTAAATTTTGCTGCTATGTACTATATATTTTGTTTTAGACTATTATTCGGTTCCATACGCCGACGATCGAACTGAGCGCACACATGCTAGATTGAGAAAGAAATTAGAGGACCGCAGACGAGGCGGCGTCACAAACAGCGGCGGTAATGGCGCATCGTTACCTGAACCAGGATATATCGGTACGTTTGCGTTTTGGTTATGTTACAAACTTCACGCTACTGTGTTTAAAAGAGTCAAAAACGGAATTTGCAAAAACTAGAAGTGCATATTAAATTATGAATATTCTGCTGATCTTTAACATCAGAAATTAAATCGCGGCTTTATTTCGAACCTGTACGTATATGTTGTTATATTAGAGTGTGAACTGATTCATCTGTTAGGCCAGATGCTGATTTGAAACGCTTCTGAACGGTATGGACGATGCCGCGAAGTTTTATACTCGGAGTATTTTTTGCAAACCCAGGCTAGAGAGATAACACAGAGAGCGCGACCGCATATCCGGATCATGTTTACCTAATATTCGACAAAACTAATATCCATATCCAGTTTAAACGTACCGGATACCGGATATTTGCGGTGGTTGTACCGCATTTCGAAAGTTGTCTTTTACAAGTGAGCGTCTTCAACATATTGCCGCGATTGGTTTTCTGGACATGTCAATGAGTTCAAGTTTTGATACGCTGCAGTAAAAATCAAAAATTATAGTTACCTGTTAGTTTTAATTCTGTAAACATAGTCGTACAATTGTGCGATTTATATAATTCAGCCAGTGTACAAATTTAGATGCTATATTCGGTTAGTATTCGGATCCAGTATTCGGTAAATTAACATCATGCCACGTACTGACAATAAAGCATACCGTTTTTTTGTTTCTTAGAACGTCATCAGTGTGCGTAGTGTAAAATTTATTAGTTTGTACTCATATTCAAACTGGAGGCTTTAATTAGATACATATATAAATGACAGGCTGCAAAGCGGAACTGGATTTTGCCGGAATCGGAATTGGAACAGCAAGTTTATACTGAAATTCAGGGTGCAACCGTATATCTGGCTCCAGCAAAAATCGACACCCGGCTCCGGCGCCGGTTTTTTAACTTGCCGGATGTTAATTACTTTTAAAACTTCAAAAAATTCATACCTTCATTTGTATTTATGCTAAGTAATATCGAACTGATATACTTTACTTTTAAATATTTTTTCTATCACTCATGTTATGTAAATGTTTGCATATGACCGTGTACGTTGACAGTGTTTATTCGGTTAAAGTAACGTTGGAAAACCAGATATAGATGAAGGGTGTTACGTATTCTAGGAGCGTAACAGAATATATCTGAGCACTCAGCATATTTCTATTATTCCTAAGGCTAAGCCTAAACTTCATCGTAAAAATGGGTCTATAACTATGTCTAAGCCTAAGCAAAATTAATAACCTTCATCCGATCCAGGAATGGGCGTAGACCTGCCGTGAACTCCGTGAACTGTTTCGGTCTCACACAACTTTTGGTCATATCCGAAGAAAATAAAGTTTTCATAATAAATTATTTCAAATGCTGTTTTCGTAGTTTTTTGTGTGTTAGAATGAATATCTACTAATAATTATTGCGTGACTATGAAAATTAATAGATTCATAGCACGGATGGGTGGTCTCGGTCTCGGCAAGTCTCGGGATTTGGCTGGTTTCGGTCTCGGTTTGGCTTTTTTTCAGACTCGGTCGATTGCAAACCGTGACCAAAGAGGAGAAAAAGCAATAAGCAATCAGAAAAATTTTCCTTAGATCGCCGCTTTGGCGCGGAAGTACTTGCGCATTTCGCCTACCAACACAACTTTAGAAACAGAATGACCCTTCCGTTTACCCAAAATTCTATTTTTGAAACTTTGATTTTATTGTGACAAAGCACAAATAGTTGCATTTTTGTATTTAAAACATTTAAGGCATCGTTTAATTAATTATGGGCCATCCGCATTTATAACGTCACGCTATGTTAAAAGTTTTCCAGTCTATTCGGTTTGCCCGAGTAAAAACAACGCTATAGCTGTGAATTAGGGATTGTACCGTGTTTTGAGACAGTGTGATTTATCCCGAGCCTGTTCGAAGGGTATGTCGACAGTAGTCAAGTGAAAAATTAAGTAAAAAATAAATTTTGGGGGCGTTTTATTAGTTTAATTGTATGAAGCGGCAATTCAAAGCAGATGGAAATATTCAAAAGTTTTGTTAAAAAATCTTATTTTTATTTTCGATAACGGTTAAAAATTGACCAAGACCGAGACCAAAAGTCTCGGTCTCGGTAGGTTGGGTCTCTGTCTCGCTCTCGCTTTTTTGACCGAAACCGCCCATCCCGAATTCATAGCGAAATTTTTTCATCAGGCATTACTTGCTTCAACAATAGCAACTTCAGCTTTTTGCAGGTCTCATGGGCGTGAGATGTTAAATTTTATTATGTAAACACTTTTGATACCTTAAGCCATGGAAGGAAGAATTGTAAGCTACGTTCTGATATCTGAATGCAATCTAGTATTCTCCGATTTCGATTGATTGTGCAATCGGAATCGGACCTCGTTTTGAATCGGAATTCTAATCGGAATCGGAATTGCGGTTGCACCCGGATAAATGGAAACTAGTATGAAACGTAATCAGACGCCTACGCCACATTGAACAGGGGCGGAACAGTATTATAAGTATATTCCTAAGCCTAAGCGTAAGTATGATCATATTCCTAAGCCTAAGCTTAAGCCAAGCAAAAAATAGTCTAAAGTTTTAAGCTTACTCTATTGCAGTCCCACAGAAAAGCGTTCCGCCCTTGATCTTTACATTGGCCCAGGGTCCCAACAAGAACTAAATTTTGCCGGAACAGGAACAGGAATTCAATTACTATGCGGAACCGGAATGGGAACCGGAATTTGAAATATTTTTATCACCGAATTGCTATTGAACTTTTCAGAGAACTTATCAAAAAATGGTTTAAGCGAATTTTGAGCTATTTTGCATAAAGTTTTGGAAACCACATCAGATTTTGAATCTAACAGTTTACTAACAGAAAAATTGAACTAATTGCAGAAATGCTCATTAGAAATACAATTTTTAAACACAATGTTTCAAATATTTAAATGATTTTGAATAATTTGCACAAAATCGTAAAAATTCAGGTTCCTGCATCTTTGAATGCAGGAACCACAACAGGAACGGGAATTGAATTTTTGCAGGAATTCCTACCGGAACAGGAACTCCGGTTAAACCCCGGCCTGTGGGTATTTGAAGCATTGATGCCACTAACTGTTTCTTCGAGTGAAAATACAACATTTAACTATTTAGCTGACCTCAGGTATGTCTTTATTTCGTTTTTTTATTTTGTTGCTCACATTCTGGCATTCTGCTAACCCAGTGTCAAGAGGGGTCGGGCTTTTTCAGATGTACCTCAGGTTCAACGTGGGGTGATTTACCGAATGGGGGTGGCTTGCAAAGAAATGCCCCGGGTTAAACCAGAGGAAAGAAAAATTGTGTTTTTGGAAAATATGAGCAAAATTTTTGCTTAAGGGCACTTATCCAATCAACAACTCAAAGGCTCGGCAATGGGCAAATGGACAGAATTGCGTCTGCTGGTCTTTTCGGTAACCAAAACCCGTGTGCTTTTTCCCACAATTTTCAGATGAAATTGCGAACCCGGGGGATTTTTCGAGTGAGTGCGTGGGCTAAAGCTGGGGAAATTTGCCGAGTGGCGGCACATTGGTCTTGTTGGGAGGGCCCTCATCCCCCCGCGGCAACCAGTGAAACGTCAGACATTGTACCTATGTAACGATGTATTGTGTTGCATTGTAAAGCATTGTTTGTGTTTAAGATATGCGATATAGTAAACGAGCGGTTCCACTTCTCGATGATCCATCGCATTTGACTGGAGGAGCGCATAGCAACGATGATATGAGTCAAGTTTCCGTAGACAGCAACAAAAACGGATTTACGCTCACAGGTATATATAAATAAAGGACCGTAATGGCTTTTGTACACTCTTCGTCCACTGTATTCAAAATTTTAAAATGTTACGGGAAATCTGGCTCCGGTAAGAAAATCCGGTTTTTAGATAATTTTGACTTAACGTATTAGATATGAATTTTATATATTCATTTCTGAAAAATGACTTTTTAACTCAATATAAGCAGTAAAAAGTTGCGCGTTAACATGTTTGCTAACAAAATGCGGAAAAGATTTTGTGGTTGTGTAATATTTTAAGTAAACTGCTAAAAATGAATTTTTCTGTTAATGGTTGTTTTTAACGATTTGCTTCTGGTAGCAAATCCCGTATTATTTTTACTTTCCGGCTCCGGTGTTTTTAATTCCGGTTTTGCCTTAGAAGTCGTCACAAATCCGCGTGAAAAGTTCACTTCACGCAAGAGTAAATGGAGTAAAGCAAACTTCAGTATGTGAATTCTACCCCTAACCCCACGGTTGTACTGATATAGTTCATCAAAGGGTAGCCGGGACTTTGGAAAAAGAATTACTTCCATAGAAATTTCGGTAGTGGTTTTTTGTGGGACTAGCTGAAAAATTTTCCTAATACCGTGGACAAAAATTGCAAAGTCGATTTGAACCCCTAACTCCACTGGATCGGCTACATTCTTGTATCATTGATATAGGAATATGTTCAGTTCAATATTATGCAAAAGCCATGATATTAAGATTTATAAAATTTTAGTTTTAAGAGACTGTGTAACGAACTAAATTGTGTCTCAACACTATATCAAATATCTCTTATCGAGATCTAATCTGCGTTAATTTTTGCATCCTTAAAATTTTAGCGGACGAAGAAGCAAAGCTGAAAGAAATGTTATCGCGGTTGAAACCAGCGACAATCCTATCGATCGAATCGCGTGAAGCAAAAGTGGTCTGGCAGCCGCTGGACGGATGCACAGAAGCCAGTGAAGGATCGTTTCCTGAAATTGAAGCATCTGCGTTTACTTACGATGTGTTACTGGCGGAAAAATTCGTAGACGCAAAATATAAAATTGTTTATCGGTTAGTTCGTTTTAGATGAGATTTTTTTCCGTTTCATTTACAATAATTTCACCATTGTCATGTTTAAAGTTATCGAATTATACTTCGACATGTGGTTCCGTTATAATTTTATCAGTTCAGTTCGCTACACCTTAGAGCATTGTATGTTTCAATTAACTTACCACCATTTCTCACTGTAGATTCATAAAGCCGGTACTCAATACAGTGTACAGTTTTTTGGGATGGGGGTACGTCTCAAGTTATTTTGGTTCGGCTGTTGTGTTGTTCTTTCAAGCGAGCAGCGCCAGCGAGCGCTGAAATATTTCTTGAATTTGCAATAACTCTGCTTGCCGCGAAACATGTAAATTGTAGTTAGCGCCGCAATTATGCAATCTAACGCCAGGAATGGAAACGGAAGTATTAAGCGTCGTATCTGTTGAAATTTCGGCAATATTAATGTCTGTTACAGATAAAAATCTTTTTATGTAGTTCTGTTGTAATTTACTTGTTGCTTTTCTTTTAGCATTGTTTTTGATTTGACTGGAAATCTTTTGCACTTAGGCTTGTTTGTTTTAGTGGGCCTGACACTGCGTACAGGCTTCGAGATTTAAAGCCGGCAACGGAATATTTTGTAAAGTGAGTTGTTGGTAATTATTGTATTAACAGCAAAATCATATAAATACATGTTTCCAGTTTACAGTGTTCTCGTCAAGGGCGAGCATTATTTGGTATTTGTTAATATTGTGCAGACTACTGGTGATTGAACACAAACTCAGCTATAAACCTTGGGTTGATTATAAACTTACTTACTTCTTTATAAGTAAACACTTGTCTTAGTGTACATATTTCAGCACGGATGATCGTGTAAATAAATAAGTTGAAACAGATTCAGTCTGAGACAATAAGCGTGAAACCAGGGTTTTACCGGATATCCGGTTCCTGTATGCGATTTAAGCATACCGGATATTACATATGTGCAATATTTTGTTAATGTTGTTTACATGTCACGTAATCTGCTACAAATCAGAGTGTTTTTAGTTTTTTGATAAATAAAGGATAAAAGAGTGGTTATTTGATATTAATTCGTACAAGCTCTAAAGTAGTCGCAGCAAAGTTTACTTTATTAACTTTACATATGAACTTTAACACACAAAGTAGAATGAAGCATTGTCATAATACAGCGAAAAGTCGAGTTTATTTTAAGTTACAATTCGTTCCGGTAAAGAACCGCATACCCTGCTTAAGACTGGGATATTGAGACATTTTTGGGAGTCTGGAAAAATTTTATACCACCACTGAAAATTTTTAAAATATTCAATATCGAACGAAATTATGTTTCTGTAGAACTGATATCCAGCAAATGGCACGAACTATTAGCGGAGCATATTGTGCGATGGTACTTTTGAAAGTCGTTTAGGGCTTTATTAGAGTATCTACTGTTGCAGACTAAACGCACTGTTGCAAGAATATAATATGGTTGGAGAAAAAACAGCAGCTGCTGGGTTCTCAACAAAGCCAGCTCGCCCCGATAAACCGCAACCACCTCGTGTAATGGCGCGTACAAAAACTACCATTAATCTAAAATGGAGCGTACGTTTTACACTCTTCAATATCTTCTAGAGTACCTGCGAGTGGTGAAATTGTTTTTCATGTTAAATTTAATGACATGGTATAACAAAGAACGATTATATTGTGATGTTTCATGTTTTATGAATATTTGCTCTGAATGTATATTAGAACAAGTGCGCTACGATTATAAGGTGTCGATAAAGTCTTGATTAAATTTGGTTTTGCATTTAAGGCAACATCAGGCAATGGCCGAGCAGTAAACGCATATATTCTTGAAAGCGATTGTGGAAAAACGTCTTCGAATTCTTGGAACGAAGTGTATCGTGGAACAAGCAAAACACACAAAATGCAGAAACTAGCACCGTCGACTTCGTATTGCTTTCGGCTATCAGCGACAAACGATTTAGGTCGAAGGTCAGATGTAGTTAAACTAAACTTCGTTGTCAAAATTGCCGTTATCAGTGTATAATGACCACATTCGGTCGATAAAATAATCGTAACGTGCAAAAACGTCATTTTTTAAAACATTGATTGATTCGTTTATTGGAACTGTATAATTTTTCCGCTTCTCAGAATAATTAAAAGAATATGACGTATGGACTTCTAGTTGATTGGAATAACGATGTTGATTGTGAAAACAGTGCGTGCCCAATGCTTTGTGTATAAGTAAATTTTTGCGTCGGCGCTATTTGTTAAAACGAAGAGGCCATTTTCTCAACTGTGTGTACACTTATAACCAGTTAGCAACGGGTTTTAAAAACTGCTGCAGTTGCACGTGTGCAAATCGGCAAACAAATATGGTCAATAATTTGTATCAATGTTTCAGTGAATATAGCGATGTATTAACGGTTAGTACAAGCGGGCAAGCACCATCAACACCGGACCCTCCTCGATTATCACGCGCCTCAGCGTTTGACCTCGGCCTCATTTGGACCAAGCGAGCAGAAGACGAACATTTCACTTTACAGATGGATAATCCGTTAACGGTGCGGTGGGGGAATGTAGCTGTTGGTTGACAGGGATGGGAGTATAGGTCTAATCAAGAAACACAAAAGGCTATGAAAAATTCAAAAAGTATAAAAACACAAAAAACTACGAAAAAACATTAGGAATAGTTTATTTTTATCTCGGTGATGATCAAATGTTAACCAAGGCGAGACTTTCTTTGCCGATCTCGGTAGTCAGGTCTCGGTCTCGGTTTTTAACCAAAAACACCTATTCCTCTTGTTTGGCTGGTATGATAATAAATAGCCTTAAAATAGCATAATTTGAATTAAACTGTTGCATTCTATTGCTCCATTTTGAGCATTTGTCGAATACTCGCTGATTGTGAGGGCGCCGTTTGCTCATTATTATTACTATTATTATTATTATTATTATTATTATTATTATTATTATTATTATTATTATTTTATTATTATTAACTGGAAGAAACTTGAAATTGTTGCTAAACCGTTATCTTAAACTTACAAAAGATGATAAGCTTACAAACCGCAGATTTCTAGCTTTACGAAATTGCTTAAGCGCAAAGTATTTCTGTCAACTTTCTAGACATAGTTTTTAATAATGTTCCCGTTTGAAACATTGTTTTGGTGATGCCGTTTACAGGGTTATGGTTTTCAAACGGTGTACGATGGTTCAGACAGTTCATATCTCCAGCCGCATCTCGATCGCAACAAGGAATACCGGTTTAGAGTAGGTATCTGTATGTAAAGACATAGTATTGTTGCAGTTTATCACCGCGTGCTAAGCAGTTACTTAACCATTTTGTTGTTGTTAAAATCTTACTTAAGTTAAGTAATGGAACCTCTTTAATATAAAACAGAACTACCGCTATTTTGTTATGATAGCTTCTCACGTTTGGCATTTATCTGTTTTTGTTCGAAAAGTTAAGTATTTACTTAAGTAGGCTGCTTAAGAAATTAGTTAAGCACAACTGAAGTAAGTACTTAGGTAAGATTTCAGAAACTCAGCCATTGTCTACAACATTTTTCATAGTGTAATTATGGACAAAAATCCTAAATTGCATGAGACCTGGTCATGGTTAATTTTGCAGTGAATTTTTCATTGACGTGTGCTTAAACTGAATACGTTTGGCAGTGAGATTACCGTAACGTTGTTTTATACTTGTAATACGATAGTGTAGCTTTAATCCAAACTTAATATCATTAGTTTATTGATATTTGTTTTTAACCAGCTTCAATGTATTTATTATATCTGCCTTGTTGTGTTTTAGCTTAAAGCTTCTAACACAGACGGTGAAAGCGGATTTTCTGACGTTGTGACGTTTCGAACTGAACTTGAAAAGCCTTGCGCTCCAACGCGACTAATGGTGAAAGGTCGTGTCCACACAACTGCTGTTCGTCTAATATGGGGTAAGTCTGGATAAAACAGTCCAGCGATAATTGATTATTATTTAAAATTGATGTTTTGAGAAGTCCATCAGCCCCTGCAGACATCGTTTACCTATTGAAACAAAAGGTGATTTGAGGACAAAGGCATATTGTGTTTCATTTCCCTGTTAAGTAGTGAAGCGTTTAATCGCCAGATAGCTAGTTGTCAGGAGGGAAGGGCGCAGCCAGGGCAGCTGCCTCTTCTGATATATCACATGCTATTGCATCATTTTAGACGCGCCCAAGGATCACGGTGGTGGTCAAATTGAACGTTATATGCTGGAACAACAATTGATTTCGGTGGCTGCTAATGCAACATGCAATTCACCAGCTGTATCATCTGCGGCACCGTGGACCGAAGTCTACTCGGGACTTGAACGTGATTTTGTGGTATCCGGCCTTATTCCTGGCCAGTCATATCGCTTCCGGGTTGTTTGCGTCTCTGCTGGTGGCCGTAGCGGGGTACCTCGATATGTTTTATATTTTATTTTAAAGCTTATGCATACGTAGGGAGCCTTTTTCTAAACCTAAGTAGCGTAATGAATGCGTTACGCTCGCCGCGCGGCAACGCACGTCAACGCGTGGCACATTTAAAATTCAACTGTTAGTGTTAGGTTGGGTTCGACCGGATACTAATTTAACCGGATACCAGAACTGGACAGTAAATTTGGTACCTGAACCGGAGCCAGATGTTAACCGGATATAGGATATAAATTTGTGCACTATTGGAAGAATTTGAGTTTATAGATTTAGGATTAGTTTTTGGCTCGGATTTTCCATTCCATGTTAGTGTCCACTCTTGACTTGCCCGGAATAGCAGCCGCTGCAAAATATCTTGTATTTCGACATGTAAAAAGCAGTTATACGATATTTGAAACCGCAACGGCAAATATCCGGTATCCAGTAGGTTTTTACCGGAACTGGATACGGATTTCGATTTTTGTACCGGATATCACACTGGAACTGGATATCCGGTTGATCCCTGGCATGAGGGGAGTGTCTAAGAGCCGTGTTGTTATCCTTGTACAGGGGTTATACAACCTCGGTTTAAATCGAGATTTTACTTAACTTATGTAGCTTTGAGTAAAGTTTGATAAAGATTTCTACTTCTCAAAACATTTAATGATTACAGAAACTCATGCTATTTTTATGTTCTTATTTAACGTAGCAAAGAGGTAAATAACTGAATTGATAGTAGTACGTTTCTCAAAAGTGCGAACATTTAAACTTAAGCCTGTTTTTTATTTGAGTTAAAGGTCGACTTAATTCATCGGCACACAATGCTCTCTCTGCAATTCAGCCAGTGTAATTACTATACCGTTTATTAACGTTTCTGTCATACGGACATAAGTAGATGCTGTAATACCTTTCTATTCGAACTGTATTCACACTTATATTCAATTGGTTAGGTCGCAGAGTCCTTAATCTATGTAATAGGTCGTGATTTTGCAGTTCTGTAGTGCTTCATTATCACTCACGTAATTTAAAACAAAATCAATATAGTTAAGAAAGCATCGTGTATTGCAGTATTCTGACGTGCTGACCGTGGATACAGTTCCTGTTCCGCCTGGACCATGTCGTGGAATAACGCTGTATTCAAAGCCAAAACCGAATTCGCTACATATCAAATGGGGTTAGTAATTTTTTTAATTTTTAATATAGCTTGTTTTTGTAAAAAATTTCAGCGTTACAATGCCAGCCAGATTGCTAACCATAGAGCGTTATTTGTATATCCACAATAATGCCAAAAAGATGTTGTTGCTTGGCTATTGAAATATTCATTTTATGTATAACAGAGAGAAGGCGTACTGTTTAAATATTTTGTTTTAAGGCTAATCAACTTTGTAACTTCTGTGGATAAATTTTGTAATTTCGAAAGCAGACTAACCAAAATTTTACTACTAACTTTATAAGTTTTACAGCTAATACGGCGTGAAGCAGTTTATAAGTTACAGCTAGCAATCCGTAATTAAGTGCACCCGCAGACTTACACGGTCGCAAACGCACGCTGACGCAAACGCGCACAATCAATATTGTTAACCGCTAACGTAAACCAATGCAAACTATGTAATTTGAAGCCTAGTAAAGTTTGTATACGAACAACGGTTTCAACCGGAGACACAAACAAACGAGGATACAGACACTCACAGAAGTACTAACCCCAATGTGCAAATGATCGCAATTGCTTTCGTCTGCCCCCGAGAATTGAGCACTTAATTCTAACCGCAACTGTACTTGCGTTGTTGTTCTAGGAAAATCAGACGTAATTTTGACATTTGATGTAATATGACGCACTACTGACTGATTAGCGGTAGTTTCTCAGGCCTTCCGTGTCGGTACGGCCTGGTAGTTTGTATGCTAATGCTTTCTGAATCAGTTTACAATATATATAAATAAGCAATACGCACTTACTTGCGCTTGTTATAGATGTACCAGAAAAATCAGACGTATCCGATATCATATCATACGATGTCGAGATTACTCAACTATTACCAAGCAGCAACAGCGTAGGAAAATCGTCTGCTTCTTTAAAGCGAGATACAGAAAACCCGATGTTTCGTATTGAGTCGTTCAAAACCGTATCCGGAAGCACAGGACATATTAGAACTGATGCGACTATTGCCGGCCTTTTACCAGGTCGCCGATATGCATTCCGCGTTAAAGCCCACAACTCTGCTGGGGTACCTATGTTTGATTCATTTGTGACAGTTTAATCCAACGGCAGCTAAAACGTGTTTAGCTTTCTTCTGAGCATTGCTGTATTCAAGTTGAGAGATGGTGGTTCTTGTGAACATTGAGCTCTTTAAATACTTGCGATTCAGCAAGTTGTTAGTTAAACGTCGTTGTTTGTCATTAGTATGCTCGAAATGTGGCTTATGTATTTGATGCCGTTACTGTATGGCGCGTAACTGCTTCCTCCTAAATGCTTCCTTGTACATTACTTTGTTTTTGTAATTTATTGCAATAAACATCAGCGTAGCCATTATTTCAGAAAAGAGTAAGGATACATACATTCTATAATAATTCCGAATGTGGTTTTATATGTCTGAAAACCGCAGTACAACGATGCCAGGGGGGGTTAACACCGGAAGCCCACCCCCTGGCTTCGCCTTTTTGCATAAACAAATATATAAAACGGTATTGTTTTTAAGGCAGGCGCTTGGTCAGAAGTTTTTGAAGCGAAAACAGGGGCTGGACCCCCTGAAACGCCGCAAAAACTTGCAGCAGTCGCTTCTTCGCCGTACGTTATTATTGTTTCTTGGCACGAACCTATTTTCGATAACGGCATGCCGATCACTGAATATCGACTGCAACAAGCATTCAAGCGGTTAGTTTTTATCTATGTCGGGTACTCAAATCTCCAGTAATTATTGCTGCACGGCTGGTTTGTGTTCAACCAACTCGTTAAGTAAAATAGGTCAAATACACCAGTACCTTATAATACTTAATCGGGAACACTACGAATGCAATTATCGCGTATGCATTTTTTAGAAGCCCGGCACCAATCACAAGCAACGAGGACATTTATAAAACGGATAAAGACATGTGCGTTCCCGCTGAAGAGCAGTATGAAGTTGCAGATAACGGTATATAGATTTATTGTATATTTGTACACTCTTCCTAACATCTCAAATACATCGAAGTCACATAACTAACGTAAGGATAATGAATTAAAATATTTTTGTATTAAAACTAGCAGTGTTTTTCTCTCAAAAGAATATTTTAATATAACTTTCTTTTGGTGGGCCAATTACCTGTTTTCGTGTAAACTTTTTTAAGATTATAGATCTATGCATCAACCATTTGACAGAGTGAATAACAGTGAGTCGCTGAACATAGTGTGCAGATTATGACTTATTGAGCAATTTCAGTTTGAAAACTTGGCTATATTCTTAAATGGGTACTGCACTTATCACCACTTGGTGATAGATCTTGTAACATTTGAACCAGCAAACATTGAGGTTCGAAATTCAGCATAAATTTCGCAATTTGATTTTCTGTACAATTTTGGAATCCGGAATTGTTCGAGTTCGTAAATTGAAAACCTATTGCTAACGTATGATATGTGCTGTATGCATTTTAAATATAGGCCCATGATAGGCGGCGCCTCTTTGCATTCATACAATATATGTTTATGCAGGCGACACTCTACCGCAATCTTGCGTCCAACAAATTCCGCCAATCGCTGCTCATCCGGTAGGATCTGTTGCTTCGAGTCGGCCAACATCACGGGCAACTACAACGACAAGCGCTGCCAGCGGCGCGAATAACGATGCTGCGATTGGTACAGCTGCATCTGCTGCTACCGGTGGCGGCTCATCTCCTGTCAGTTCGTCTGCGACTAGCTCACCTTCTCATCGTCCACCATCATCATTATCATCCATGTCGGTCGAACGAAGTCGTACGCGTGATTCTAGTGATGGCGGTGGTCGGGGTGGCATTTCTGCAGCAGTCGCCAAACGAACGAGTGGTAGTCGTAGTGGTGTTGTTGCTACTGTATCCGCCGGTGATAGCAGTGGTCTTGAATCGCATTCAGTATCCTCGGCGTCGTCGTTTGGTGGCGGCGGATCCCGGCAAACAATTGGTGGTGGCGATAAACCGTCACAGTCGGGTTCCAATGTGTCGCAGCCGTCCCAGGATGCGACCGTTGCAGTTGTCCCTGAGTTTTCACCATTCACAACCATTTATACGGGCACGTCGTGTTCGACAGAACTGCGTTCGTTGACTCCGGCGACCGTGTATATTTACCGGATACAGGTATAATGTGTACGTGTAACTACTGCTCAGTACGTTAAATGAGTTATTCTTTGTGTGGTTGAGTATAAATTTTTCATAGATTAAATTTTAATGCACTTAGTAGGGTTTGGTTTTCAAGGAGTGACACTTAACATTGTAGTTCGGTTAGTAGTGTTGAAATTTTCGCCTGGCGAGAGCATAGGTTTCCTTCGCACACATAACGTAGCCATCTCCCAACCGCGATGCAGAGGCCTCTCAACCATATTTCCCAGATATCGATACGTACTGATTTGACTTTGCGAACAGCGCCATATGCACTGAGTGTGGAGAACTCGACAAAGACTTGGACCACCTGATCCTGAACTGCATAGCCAGTGCAGCATTGCGAAGACGAGCGTTGCAGCTGTATAACGACCTGAATAATTTTTGTGGAAATCCCGGAAACTGTTCGCCATTTCCTGTTTAGTAACGGCCACCTGGCCGCTGCGGCATGAGACTTCGCTGAGTAGGCGTACGTACAACTTGCAGTAATTTGGACGCAGAAACACGCGTGAGCAAACATAATCCACATATGGCAATTTTCACGATTGCTAACTGCAGTAGTTTTGTAACGCTTGTGTTAACAGGTGCTGCGGCTAAATTTTTTGGAAGAAATTGTGCGTGCAAAATTATGCTTGTTGAAATAAGCCACGATGACAAACTTTTGTGTGTATTTTGTTTCTTCAGTAACGACAGAACTTTTCAATTTGTTTGTATAAACTTTGAGTGCTCAAACTTGATCTTATTTTGTTTTGCAGTTATTTAACGTTTTGCGCCGTAGTTCTTCAATTTTTTACCGTTGCATTATCGTCTACCAGGCCAATGTCAAGATGGGGGGTATCATGAATTTCATTGAACACTGCGTCTGCCATAGTCTTGCTGTAGACTTGATTTTGTTTATTACAGGCTGTCAACGGCATGGGTACATCACGATTCAGCAAAATAGAAACTTGCCAAACTCCGCCTGGGCCACCAGCGTCTGTTCCGAATGTATTGGCAGAAGTTCTATCCACTTCAGAGGTGAGTATTAGCATCGTGGGGCGAACCGCTGTTATTGACAAAGTTGGTGCAGCCAGAAACTAGAACATGCCGGAACCAGATATTAAGTGCATATTTCGACCAAAAGTAAGGCTTAACTAGGCAATCGTTTTAGTATTAAATGTGTTTCCTGGTACACTTATTTTTAATATGTATCGAACAAATTTCATCTCGAAATGTTACTATTTTGGTCATGAATTATAATAGTTAATTATAGTTACGGTATGCCTTTCAGTAATATTATCTTGTAGTGAAGAATACCGAAGTCGGGTCAGGACTTAGATATTTTTGCTGGAGTCAGATATCCTAAGTGTACAGTCATACTAACTGTTAGAAGTCAAACAGGTTGAAATCGTTAGTATCAAAAGTCACAGTTGTTTTCGCTATTTTCAGCACTACAACATTTTTATGGCTCGATAATTATTGTTGCTTCAGATAACTGTGATATGGGATGAGCCAGTCAACAATGGTAGCACAATTACTGGTTATAGCATTGAGGTAAATCCTCCACCTGTTCGTCGTAGCGCTGTTACATCTCATATTTCATTAGCCTCATCGCCACAATCAGTCGATGATAACGTTTGTGATAGTAGCACATCAAATGTTGTTCCCCGCAGTAGCAGCGATCCGGTTGATCACATTGGCTACGGCGGATTGTCTGTTGAGAACAGACGTGGAAGTACTACAGTTAGCGGTGTCCGTGAAGATAAACATGCAGAAAGTTTTCTGCTTTCATGCAACAATGCTAATGATGAACAACAACAATTGATTCCAAACGAAACCTCAGCATCAACAGTAATTGCAATCATTGAGCCAAGTGCAACTCAGTATACAATCTGTGATCTCCAGCCTGAAACTACATACAAGTAAGCATAAACAGTGTGAACATGGCGTAACTTCATACCCGTAATAACGGCCAGTTTAGTATAATCGCATTGTTCGTGCATGACTTCAAAATGCTAAAAATTAAAATTATTCCACTTTTCATCTCAGGTTTCCTTATTGGCTTCTCACAACTAGTCTAGTTAGTAATACATCAGTTTAGTACGTGTGAGTAGTACATGTTTTGTAATGGCAAAAAAAATCTGAAATTTGTTTCAGTAGATTATATTACATTGAGAAATGGGAGCTTAAACCACTTAAACTGTATTGAGGTCACTTACCAAAGCCACTACACCCTTCTTATTTTATGTATTTGACAGCTAATAACTAAGTTGCATATTAAATTAATTAGAAAGAAAGTGGGTGAAACTAACCGTTTGTACATTATAAGTTTGGAATGCTTAACTAGACTGATTAAAAAGTCAGCATTGCCGAGTTTCGCTCAATACATCTAGTTCTGCTACGACTGGTTTTATGTTTGTACTGTGGGATTGCAGGATTCGAATCCATGCAATAAACGAGCATGGCACGGGTCCGTCGAGTTCCGTAATTCGTGTAACAACGTTCGGTCTTCCGCCAGATCCACCACAAATAGAATGCGCGGTGGTTGGGCATAACAGTCTTAAACTCAAATGGGCTTCAACGCAAACAACCACTACTGCTACAGTGGTAGGTGGCAGCATTGTGAATCCAACAGCAAGTACTGTACTCACTGGAGCGATGACAGGATCTGGTGTTGCCACAAGCGGCAGTATACACTCGGCAATCACCCGACTTTTCAATCAATTATCGTACAGCTTGGAAATTGAGAACAAAACTGGCAGGTAAATGTGATTATTGCCCTAGTATTGGCTGGGGCGTTCAATTGATTTATTGAGCTAATGCAAACAATGGGGGCTTGCCTACTACGCATATGTCTAAACCTAAACGCAAGCGTGGTCTTAAGCGTAAGCTTAAGCTTCTTAGTATCTAAGTTTCTTAGTCCCCTTTTCTCCCAGTGTACAGACCCTTATACTGCACATGACCCCATTATAGTATTAGTGTACGATAAATTACGCTGCACGGAGTTCGTATAAATTGGTTTTAGATACTCACAAAGTGAGATTTTTATTTTACGTTTGCTTTGGATATCTCATTTGCATTAGTTTTAATGCGGCATTCGCCTTTCTGACTGCGGTCTCGTAATTTTCCGCTCCGCTCACCGACAGGCACATTTTTAAGTTAGCGATTGTTTAATGTAATTAAATATACGCGAATCATTACTACGAAAATTTTATGAATACTTACCGAAACTATCAGTTAAAATATAATATTCAGCAAAGCTGTTGTTTTAATTGTTTTAGCTTTTCGCCGGTTTACGAAGGCACTAATCATTCCCATAAAGTACCGCGATTGAGTGAATGTACAACTTACAAATTCCGTATTCGTTCGACGAGCAGCACTGGCGGCACAGGGCCGTGGTCGGAGCCGGTAGCGTTTACAACTTCACGAGCACCGCCGCCACCAGTAAAAAGTAAGTGAATTTATTGTATTCTTTGAGGTTTTGATAAAACTAATTAGTGTCGCTTCAAGTTGAAGTTAATTATTCCCCTTCCGATTATCAGGCATGTCGCATCTGTGGGGCCACCCCCACTAGGTAAAATCCCTCTAGTCGAAAAAACCTCATGTTTAACCTCACTCGAAATCTCATCTGGTTTGAAATTATACTTTTAAAAATGAATAAATAAAAACTTGGGTGAACACCGCCTTCAAGTTACCAAAAGCAAAAATCTGTTAAAAATACAAAAAGTTTGCGAAAAATTCAAAAAATTTTAGCACTTGATTTTAATCTCGGGAGCATTGTGACAAACCCCCTCCTACTTTTCCAATAGCCCGGGTTGAACCTCACGTCCGTATAAGCCCTCACTTAAGTTTATGTTATCGAAATGCCAAATTATTACAGTTTTTTGAAGAATTTATTACCTTCGCACAGTTGTGAATGGTGCTATTTTACTGCAAATTACTGTTTTTAGGCAGCCCGCGTGTCTCTGAAGTAACGGAGAACTCTTGTCGTATTGAATGGTCAAGCGGGAAAGTGACCGGTCTTCCTTCAGGTGACCGCATTATATATCAATTGCAATTCCAACAAGTTGCTGGGTCTGGCAACAGTGGTCGCCACCATCATCATTCTTCATTTGACGATTTCAAAACGGTAAGCAAAAATAAAAATATTCCAACTTGTTTCTTTCACACCTGTAACCTAAGGGTTACGCTCAGGAAACAACCGGATATTTGGTTCGTCAAAAAGCGACATCTGTATCCGCTTATGGTAACAAGCGCACCCCTGAAGCCTACCGAATATTTGCGATGTTCACAAAACTAAAATATCCTTCAGCAGGATTCAAATCTTACCAACAATGTACATACAGTCACGGACAGAATTAAGTGCAACCGCGTCGCGACCCAACCGCGGTTCGAATCGCGATCGCTCGCAGACGCAATCGCGATCGCTCGCAACCGCAATTTACGTGGACGCAAATACCGCCACTGCGACCGCGGTTCAAACCGCGACTTCGACCGCGGTTCAAACTGCGACTTCGACCGCGGTTCAAACCGCGACTGCGACGGGGGTTCAAAGCGCGACTGCGGACGCAATTAAAATCGCATCTATGATCGCGTCTCAAACCGCGATCGCGCTACAAAACCGCAACCGCAGAGACGCAATCGCGGTTTCTGCGCACTTAATTCTGTCCGTGACTGTACTTATGTGCCATATTCGGCTAATTTTCGGTTTTCGGTTCTAGTAAGAAATTTACTATGCAGTCCCGGTCTCCTGTAAACTTATATTCGGTATGTCCCAGATTGCGCTATGCTTTTGGATTACTATTCGATGCTATCCATCATTCTGCAATGCCGTTCTTAGACAACAAATGCCGTGCGGAGATTCATGTACAATGTCCCAATGTGCAGGATGTCACTAAATGTAATGGAAAATATATCATAACGCTTACGCACTCATAACCCTTACGCACTAAACCAAACTCTGTTTCAATGTTAATGACAACATGTTAGGAATGCTGTATTGCGTAACCTGTAGTAGTGCAAAAATAGATTCCGATAGCTGTAATCGTTTTTATTATTCCGTGTGACTTTGTAGACTTATGTTGCTGTTTCCGTATTAATAGTTACTTGATAAACGGCAGCTGACATGAATGACTTGTTTTGAAAGTTATTACCATGATTTTATCAATATAGTATTAGTTTAGGGGTGCAGTGGCACCGGCGCCTATTGCTGCTCTATTCATTAGATCAGAAAGAATTTAGCAGCGTATTAGAGGTTGGCTTTTATTTCAGATTTATCAGGGCCCAGATACGTCTTACAGTCTCAGTGGTCTGCCATCTGGTGCAACATTTCGGGTCCGTGTTTGCCTTGTGCGTGTATCGCCAGCATTATTTTCGTCAACTTCCTCTGGTTCACAGTGTAATAATAATAATAATAATAATAATAATTCATTTGCTTCCGGTTCTATGAATGCTAATGTATTATCTGGTTCGACCACACCCTACAGTTACACTAATTCTTATACTTGTGCCAGTACCAGCATTTCCTCCGATAGTGGTGAGGAAATGACTTTTGGCCCGTACAGCAACGCAACGTCGTTTTCAACGCATCAAAGCCACGCCCAACGGTTAGTTTATTTTGCTAAAGTTAGCTTGTTTTCGTTGTTCCGCAATCTGAGGAATTTAGCTAAAACTTTTTTTATACAAATGATACAGGGCAATGAAAAATTTTGGGAGTAGGATGTGGAATTTTTGACGAAACCAGATACTCGGTTGTACCCTGGTATTTTGGTAGTTGAACTATTTTGTTTTTATAATTTAGGGTTGCTAATATGACAGACGGTGTGCATGGCAACGCTCGCAATGATCCAAACGGTGTCAGTAATTACAGTTCAGGTTTGGTACCTGGCGTTAGTGGCGGATTTTCTGAACAACATAAAGCGGCTGCGATAATTGCACTATTTATGTTTTTGGCTGTCGTAGTGGCTAGCATTGTTCAATGGGTAGTCGTACCGTGATATGGGCGTTCGTTCCGAAAATTGAACATCCAGATTCACGTTGGTATTATTGTACTGTCGCCTACCTTGTCAAAATATGCCAGAAGATAGTATCACAGCGGTATCATAGTACGTTTGCGTTCTGGCGCCGACTAGTATTTGAAATGGCAATTATGTTTCTGGAGCATAACGTCTCATATTTCCATTAGTGAAGCAGATATGGTTGGAAGTAGAATTTCAAATCGTGCGCGCACGCCCAGTGATTTATTATGCGGTGACGTGTGAAATAATGAAATGATTTTTTGTAGATTTAAAATCTTGTTTTGGTAAAAACACAAAGAGGTCGTGCGAAATATTTAATATATTTTTATGTCTTGCTGCTGCAGTTGTTGTTGTTATTGTTAATTTTGTTGATGTAATGTTTGCGTCGAGACGAATTTGAATGGCCCAAACTTATTTTGTTTGCATTATGGTACGAACATTATTCAGTTAATAATAATATATAATTCATAAATGATAAGGTATGTTACTATTTTAAATTTATTTTCCGCGTTTTGTCGTTATAATTGTACCCTGATTTGCATGTTTATTTAATTATATATATATACATATATATACATATATATGTATATATATACGTATATATATCGAATTTTAATTGTGTTGTATGTTGTCCCTCCACTTTCTATCTGTACACGCGTTCACCGAGGTTTTATTACGAAGCCAAACGGATTTTGTGATTAGAGTAACACTTTGCACCTCAATGCGTTTGCAGCACCGTGCTGGTTAAGATTCCAACTTTGTTAAGAACAAAATAGCAGTTAAATAAAATGTCAGCCTCTTAGTCTCTTATTTCTTTAGCAATAGTCGTCTCGTGAGGAATTATGGTTTTTACATTAAGCACCTTGTTGGGCGTTCTTGTGTGTTTGTGTACCGCGCAACACTAATGTTATAAATTTTGTTTTGAGATATGCATTGTTGCTGCATTATAACACCATCCTAATGGACTTACACTCAGTGCAGACAAAACATTTTCCTAGTTGGATTACAAAAATTACTTTAGCCATCGTTTGCAACCTAAACCGAGCAATCTAAAAGCCGTTTTTGTAACCAAGGTTTCGTGTATTGTAGGTTTTCAAGCCTTTAGTTTGTATGTAGTAGCGGACGGAATTTCTGCAATAATTCAATTCCTGTTCTTATTCCGGCGGTAAATTAAGTTACGTATGTCCACCGAGTATCAATATTTTCTGACACAAGCGCTAACATTGTCGTGTGGTCGGTCTTGTGGTGCGTGTTGTGGTTTTTGACGTGTACCCACCCACGAATTGTTCAGTCATGTTTAGTGCTATAACATTGTGGCAATCGTCAACTTATGTATTGGAATGTTCACACTGTTTGCCGTTTTGACGTGCTCGTTGTGCTGTTGTTTTTGTTGTTGCCTTTAACGAATGTCCATTTTAGCAATTCAAACGATTGTAATTAACTGTAGGTATGTTTTATTATATTGAGACCTACAAGATGGTTTTTGTACGAATTTGAAATTTTACGAATTATGATACATGCTAAAAATGTTTCTCGCCACCAGCATGCTGTAAAAGCGCTGAATCAGTCGAGTCCTATAGTGTTACGTAAGCGGCAAAAAAGGCAAAACGTAACATATTCAGAAAGGCTAATTTAACCACATAAAGCTGCACACCACTTTCGCGAACGATGTGATCGAGGTAAGTACATTATAGGAATGTTAGAGTACGTAATAACAATAAAAATGCTGTTTTGTCGTGTTGTAATTTTAATGCCAGTGAACTGTTGGCATATATAGGTATGTATATGTGTATATATATTTATGCGTAACATCACAGGCTTATATATGGAGCGTTGAACACGTTTTGGACGCCTAAATAACTAAATTAAATGACCTAGTACTATTTAGCTTGCTTTTTATGAACTAAACCGTAAATTTTAGCCAATGATTTTGTGTTTCATATCCAGGAATACTTTGAAAACGAAAAAAGGTAAATAAAGATAACACATAACATTGTGGTCCAAGTTTCGACTTATACATACATTGTTGTACTTGATTAGCGTTCATACATATGTAGGTAATTTGTATGATTTATGCGATTCTATTTTTTCTACGTGTATTACATGTTATTGCGTCAGTTTTATAACAGTGTATAACCGATTTGACAGCTACAATCTGTGAAACATTACTGTCGTTTGTGTAAGACGTCTTGATGAACTATGAATTATAAGAAAATGTAAACATTTTAGTGTAAGAAACTAATAGATTAATTTTCAATCAGTTTCACGACCAACTTTTCAAGAGTAAGACTCGCAGCAACAAAAACAGTATTGTACGTGATCGTAGCCAGAGGGACCCTGCAAAAATTTAACCTCATCTTAAATGTTGGGCTGGCAACGAACGTGATAAGGAATTTTCCTGTGTCATTTTGTGCAAATGTAATACTATATTATTTGTATATAACAAAAATAAATATATCTATCTATTTGTGCACGTATAAACACTATATATTTAATAAGGCTATTTCTTCTATTTATTATGTTTTTGACTATCTATCGTGGGGTAAGGTATTTTTCTTTGTTGCAGTATGTCTTGTAAATTTATTACATATCTGTTTTCAATAGTGACCACAAATTTTAAATAACAATTGTGTCTGTAAATTGACTTCCTCCTGGCAATTTCGCTTGTAAGTCATCAAAATATGGCTACGGGTCTGTCTTCGCATAATTTTTGGATTTATTATTGTTATTATTATATACCCTACAGAAAATACGTGAATCATCAGTTCCCACTGCTAATCGGTTCAAATTCAACGATGCGTTGCGTTATTCCTTTATGTGATCGACAAATCTGTCACTTGCAGTGAAATTTTGATTGTTGTGTTGCTTGTATTAAAATTTATTGTAAATACTGCTAGAAACAACTGTTTTGTGTTCGCTGATTTTTTGGGACGTAAAACGGCATTTGATTTGTTCTTGTCGATATCCGTTGCTAAAATGTGTGCAATTAAAATTATGTATTTTATGGCGTCACAGTTTTATGCAGTTGATGATGTCTTGTTAGCGCACAATCATTTCCACTGGATTTGCCTGCGTCAAGCATTAGTAGATAGATCTTGCCAACTTAAAACGAACCTGCTAATTTGACATATAAAATCCTTTTAAGTGTTCATTATATATAGTATGTTTAAGTATACATAATTTTTTGCAATATAAGCTTCCGATTTTGCATTCAATAAGTTACGTAGTAAAAAGGGTAAATATACAAAAAAGCTTCTGATTTGATATCGAGCTTTGCTAAGTATACGTATCCTGATTACAAAGTGGTGTATGATTTTAAACATTTTGGTTGCGTACCTATTCGAATAGCTTTTGAAAAATCAACTCCCGAAGGATAACTAAAATTTTAAAATCATAGCTTTTAAGGTGATGAACGATTACTATGACAGATTTGTTTTGCATAATGCCAATGAATTGTGTAACACTAACAAAATGCCGCACTGATTAACTTATGGTACATTGTTATTTTATCGACTAAACTATACTTTGTATATCATATAAAAACGCCTAATTTTAATGTCTAGATTTTTATCTCTACTTGTCAGACATTACTATTGCAATTCTGTACGAATTCTGCTCATACTTGGGTATTGGAAATGTTTGTTGAAATGAAACGTTTAAATGAGTTGCTTAATTCCGACAACAACTGGACAACATTACATAATTTTCAATAAACGTAGAGAATTTGTAAAAACCATTATTCGTGTCGTGATTCAATGACATTTCACATCTATCCGCAAACGTGTATATCGACACAAATTACCGTGTGTAGACTATAAAATATAAACCCGTGTATAACGTTAGCACCTTTTAGTTCTTTACGCCCTTTTATTGATTAATCTGAACTTTGCCAAAGAATAAGCATGTAATTATTACTGTACCCTGCTCATTCGAATTAACGTTTACAACTGTTGCTTATAAGTTTATTTTTTCCGATTTGTTGAGAATCCAGAAAGTATCAATCACCTTATATTTTATGCTTTGTTTGCGGTAAACCTTCCGAAATAAATATGTGGTATAGAAGTTAAGTAAACGTGCTCATGGGATTAAAACGGTGTTTGTTGGTTTTTGAGTTAAGTTGTGTTTACAATGCGGTAATTGTGAAACCAACAATAGTGCATCAAAATCGAGATTGTGATTGGCCCATTTTTCTGCCAAAACTTTACGTATCTGTGAAATGCTTTTTATGAAAAGCATAGCAGAGCTTATTTCAAGTATAATTCATATATCCTAATAACCCCTGAAACTGCGCTGGATATTTATCCGAATATCCAAAATATAATTTCCGATTTCTTATATCCGCAATTCAATGTTGTGTTTTTGACCCGAACGCATTTTTTGGTAATTAAAAAATTGGAAGCTCCCATTGAACCACACAGAAACACAAAATGATCTTTATGAGCATTAAACGACTACCAAGTGGATTATTGTTTTAGGTAACTGCTTTTGGTTTATATACTTGAATTAGAACAATGACAGTGACAGAGGCTATTATAAACACCACAACTTAGGATACCACAAGAGGCCTTCTAAGCCTGCGGCAGAAAATCGACCTCTGGCTGCGATAGAATTTTTGCCAGAGTTTGCGACAATTTCGGTAGTGAAATTTTGCATAGCTTTGCAAAATTTATCTGTATGGCGCCTTTCGTTTTAAGATTTGCCGCAATTTTAAGGAAACAATTGTCGCGATATCGTAAAAAATTAAGCGTAAAACCAAACGATTTAACACCATATTACAAATATTTCCTAAAATTAACAAATTAAACATTTTCTTGTAACTATCTAATATAGCCTCACCGCCGGGTCCGGGAAGTTTTGTTGACCTCCAGCTCATAACAGTTATGCTGCGATTGTTCGATTTGAAGTAAAAATTCAAAATTCATCCTACATCTGGCCAGAGCATAGAACAAGGCTAACAGTATTGTAAGCATACTCTTAAGCCTAAAGCCAACGTTCCGCCCCAACTACTGTTTCTCTTCTGTTCTTTTACATTGGCCGGTCCAGGTAAAGATCAGGATCGTGTAACAACGGTACAGTATAGACGGCCGGCACTCCAAGGAATGCCTTCCAATACTGCCGGTTACCTAAGTATACAACTAATCAACTCTAAATTAAATTCTCCAAAAAATCACAAATAGCTTTGACACGCGTATCCAAAATTTTCAAACTTATCACACTTAACTACGGCAGGGCTATAACTACTTCCAAATAAACACGATACCCGAAGGCTATTTTAGAATACTCGGATGTCTGAAACCGGACAATGCACACGCTTCTTACTAATTTAATCACTTCACCCCAAAACTTATAGCTACACTACTCAAAGGCAATTGTAAAACTCGGATGTCTGTCAGGACTAAACTTAACTAGAACTCGCTGTGTAAAATTCCTTGGAAGGCTCCAGAGCAAAAAGCGGTATACTCAAGACTACAGCTTTGAATTTAGGAAATCGGGCCGGTAGCACTGACATCAGTTTGCTGCAAAACACGAACTAACCTCACTAACTCCAACACCCAGCAGCACTAGGCCGCAAAACCAGAACTAACAACTGAGCTTGAAACCACCACTTTTATACTCATAATTTGAAAGGTTACTTAGATTCTTAGAATTTCCAGGACCTTTTAAATTTTTCAAAATTTTTTCAATCTAGCAAATTTTGCAAAAAAAATGTTCAAAACAAATTTCAGCCACACCTCGAAAATATACCAGCAGAGCTTCCAGTCTAAAATTCAAAGATTAAAGTAAGACACTTGCAAGAAGGCACAAGTAGAGCTAAGAAAAACAGTTGTTCAACCTCGCTTAGAACTCATAAAATATATTGAATAGTTCGCTCCAAAGTTTTTATTACAAATTCAAGTTGTATTTATCCTTATTGATACAATTTGTATTAGATAACGTACTTAATACTGGCGATATCAGCTGAAGATATTCTGTTTACGCAAGGCATTTTTATCAACGATTAGTACTGAATCGCTAACGAAAACCTACGCTGCATAAAATGGTGAGTCAAATTGACTCTCCGAAATAGGCTTTTCCGGACTACACAAACTGAGTCAAAATTCGACTCCGCCAGAGTCAAATTCTACTCAATGAATCGCTCAATGAGTCAAATTTGACTCTAGTGGAGTCGAATTTGACTCAGTTTGTGTAGTCCGGAAAAGCCTACTTCGGAGAGAGTCAATCTGACTTATCTTTTTTTGCAGCGTAAGAAAAATGAACTTAAGAAAATGTGAACATCTTCCGTCCGTAAAATAAACTATTGTACAAGAATTTCAACCACGCACCTCATAAATTTGGAAATTCCACGCAAAAACAATTTATTACATTTTTTTCAAATGTCACTAAATGAAAGGTTGCTGAATATATGACGGTGATCATGTGCGCCAGCAGACCTGGATCTTCTGAAGTATGCAATCTTAAAGCTTGTAGACAAAGTATCAACTTTTTTCCTTGCATATAAACTCAAGAGAGGGTAATGCTTCGGCAAATTAACGTTTAGGCATTGGCCGGGTGTGTTTTCTGTTTTTAGGACGTTAAAAATTTCCGTAAAGCTCGCAACAAAGTATACACCAAAAACACCTAAAAAATTCCCATATAGTACAGTATACAGAATCAATCACCGCGAAAGGACCGGTTCGCTTTCTCCTAAAATATCAGAAACGCACCCCTTTCCCATTTTTGCCCCCCTTTAATTCAACCTTTACGCCATGTTCAGGCACTTCATATAAATGTTTTGGGAGCAAAACAAGTAAAAACAATAAAGAATGGCCCTCCACAACAAGAAAATTCATCAACAATTTTTAGACAATAAAATCCGTGTCTCCGGTAGGGTAAAAGAAGTCACCACACTAGATACCATGCTTCGGTCCATGTATAGATCACGGGGTGGAAATTTTTTCATAGACTTCAGATTGCTACACTCTCCTCTATTCTTAACGAGCTCCTGCGAGTCAACTAACAAATCTCTATAAAATTAACTACTCATCCACCCAAGATGCTGTTAACCAACCCGCTTGCTGTTACAAACCAAATTGCAAACATGTAAGCAAAACTTTCCAAACAAAAACTGATCCAAACTTACAAGGAACATCAGATGCCAAAAATTATCCAAATAATCACCGAGTCCTATAAGTCTTGATTTAAACCGTACTGCAAACTGAGATTGTATGGTGGACGGGTTGGCCAGTAATAAATTTTTCGGATACCTGTTGAGATGAAACGTCAATTACTTTATAGATTTTAGTTCATGTATGTCTTAAATAGTCCTAATTATATAAACTAATTCTTAGTCAAAAACTCAAAATTGGTAGTAATTGTCTTGTTGGAAACTGCATTAAACTCATAAAACTCGCAAAATACATGGTTTACGAAATCCAAAGAAAGTATAGCCAAATCTACAATTAACAAACTAAGAACTCCGTAATCGTGAAGTGTTTCATGGCATAAAAATGAAATCAAAAGTGATCTGCACAATCTAGTAATTATCGGTTCAAAAGTACCAAGGTTCATAATCAGTATTTTAAGGTATATAATAAAACTCATAAACACTTGTTTGTTTTAAGGCCCCGTTGACGATTAAGGCATAACATCCAAAGTAACTAATTTTGTATTTTAAATTTCACTCTAATTTTTGTTAAAATCTGGATTCCTGTTTCACAGATTTGCAACAGTTCATAATTATAATTACGGTATGCAACTTTTTAGAATCATCCAAGATTGTTGCTTGCAAAATGTATGGTTGGGAACATCAAAGCAATTTTTGATCGGTTCAACTAAATTCTGTTTCGTTAAGTTACGAAATACAATTTGCTGACATGTGTAGTAATTAATTGTAGGTACTAAACCACTAAAACTCATCGGTGCCCATGACTGAATTTTATGCTGACCAACACAAAATATAGGAATCTCATGATTCAACTTATATGCTAGGCTTGGCTCAAAGGTTTAGACTTAGGCTCAGGAATAAGCTTGTAAAGCGTTTCCGGCCCTGTTCTTTACATTGGCCCAAACTTCAAAAGAACGGAGAAGTATTTATCGGTCCAAAAATAACAAATGTTGGTGCACAAGACTAGGACTTGAAGTGCAAATCGTTACGTATTGAATTCTCAAAATTCAAACAAATTAAACTGCGTCAGATTAATTAGGTTACTTTCAGCAATTGCTAAAAACATGAATATTTGAAACGTTTTTGCGTATTTGAGTGTCTCATGATCTCGCCTATATATTTCGAGTTTAATTTCAATTTTCAAAATATTTTCGATTCAAAGCTCGCTTGATACAAAACATTTTATGTTAAAAACGTTCAAATGGTGCTCATTTTTTGTTCACGATTGGACTTGTGGTTTACGAGTTATAGTGTCACGATTATTTTGGAACACTGCCGACCACTAACTAGGGTGCAAGCGGAGGTGATAAAACACCGGAACTTCCGGTAAAAATTCTACCGGAATTGGAGGTATAATTTTGCAAAATTTATCTCTCTAGCGCGTTTTGGTTCACATTTGTTACAATTTTAAGGAAAGAATTTCTGAAATTTCGCAGGAAATTAGCGTAAAACCAAACAAATTAACAACATATTACAGATATTGGCTAAAATTAACTAATTAACCATTTTCTATTACCTAATTTCGCTTTACCTCCGGCTCGGCAAGTTTCGTTGACCTCCGGCTCCGGGGTTTTTCACCTCCTGTTGCACCCTGATGGAAACTAGTGATGGGCATCGGATATTTTATATCGTGATATCCGGTAATTCTTCAGATATTTATCTAGATATCCGAAATTAAATTTTCTATTTCGGATATCCAAAACTCGATTTTGCGTTTTTTCGGGTTTTCGAACCTCAATTTTCATTTCTCAAGCACTTGTTTTAACTTGTTGCTCTAAAGGGAAGTACGCTGATCCACAAGCTGATTGCTATGAGCGTAAAACATACAGATCTAAAATTAGTTTTTTATTATGCAATTGCTTCAATACTGCTGGCATTCGGTATAAAAGATTGCTACCATGGTCAACCGGAGGTATGCCTCCGGATCCGGTTGAAAATCGGCCTCCGGCTCCGGTAGAATTTTTTGCCGGAGGTTCCGGCAATTTCGGCAGTCAAATTTTGCACAATTTTGCAAAATTTATCTGTTTAGCGCGTTTCGTTTTACTTTGGTTACAATTTTCAGAAAAGAATTTCCAAAATTTCACAGAAAATTAGCGTGAAATTTGGCTGATTCGGTTTGTCTCCGATTTTATCGAATGTCACCCTTCCCTCAAACTATAGACATGAGTCGTTTTACGTTCCAGGAAGAAAGAACCTTATTAAAATACCTACGCTTTAAAATCAGCCCATGCTACTTTAAGCGGTGCTCCGCTTTCGGCGGTGGATCCAGAAATTTCTGACGGAGGGCAGGCTCGTAAATGTTTTGAAACGTATCTTTTCACCAACAGATTTTCTGGAGGGGAAAATTTTTATTACAAAAAAATCTGACGGGGTGTTGTACGTGGCGTACGCCGTCCTTAGTGAAAAATACCGGAAGTCCCTGACGAAATACCGTTCAACTAAACTTGACAAGTTCCGTAGAATGGTAATTATTAGGTGTAACCAAAAATCGGTGTCCGTTTCCGTTTAGAAATAAAAGAAATTGTTATTTTGCGTTCAAAATTAGTTATAAATCACATACTGTAGTGACCCGAATAAGAGGGGGACTGATATTTATTTGGCCTTTCCAGAGGGTACCCCCCTTGTTATTCGGTTACGGATTGTTATTTATTTTCAACCAGCCCTGCGCCACCCTTCCTTACTGATATATCCGGTATAGCAACTATCCGTTGAATTAAACGGTTTTTACCTTGAATTAAAAGCTTGAGCGATAATGCTGGAGGAATGTACTTCCAAAAGTTAAGTAAGCTTTAAAGTTTCAAACTCAAATTATTTGGTCCTGGAGTCATTTATGCGCTACAATTAGGGATAATTGACATTTACGGACTCAAATTTGGGTTTAGGGACTCTTATCCGCTTACGGACTCTTATTAGGGATACGGACTCCTATTGATTCGGACTCAAAATGGGGACCCGCCCTCGTATTACCCCCTCTTATTCGGGTCAATACAGTATATACCCGGTAATTTGTTAGAAATATGCTGAAATTGCTCGAAATAAAACAAGAATTACGAAATTCATCCAAAATCTTAAACATTTCCATGCCTCCCCCATTCTTTCTTGGAAATTTTTGAAAGACTGGTGAGTTTATGCACGCCTCAATTGTGTTGACAGAAAAATGAAACGTTTTTGAAACTTCTATACTTCAGTATTAGTTTTCTGTTTCCGTTATTTTGATCACTATCCGTTTCCGTTGCTTTTACTGTTCGTTTACACCCTGGCATTTATATAAAATACCTACCCATTACGCAACGCACATTTTGATCGAAAAAAACGAGTTTTTGAAAACTCTGATTTCAACCTGAAATAATTAGGAAAGGTCACGAGAACATGAAATAATATGCTAAAATTTTCAAAATCCGTCTATTTTTTGAAAAACGCCGTCAGGTCTGCAGTCTAATTGAACAGTCATGAATTGAGCTAAAAATGATTGGCATAAATAGCAATGATCTCTCACTTGATTGATATGAATTTTCTACATTGGGAATTCCGCGATTCAACGTCAACTGCTAAGTTTTAACTCAAACGGTGACGGACAGCATCTGCGATTTTCCATTTAGCGCAAATAAGTTATATTCCGAAAAATCGTTTTGGCTGCAAACATTATCGCGATATCACTTCACAACTATACAAAAAGATCTGCTGGATTTCAGCAAGCTTCACCCGCGAGGTTTCATGCGCCGTACCGATTTCTTTTGCTTCTAGGTCGTTAGACATGGTTCTCAATCCATATATACTTTATTAACAAAACTGACTTGTAAAAACGTTAATTTTTCGTTGAGACAGAAGAAATGTCAAAAGTCAGCTTCACCTTCCCTGACGTATCTTTGCAACCATGTATATCAGGGTACAACCTAATGTGAAAAAACCAAAGCGTAAGCTGGAGATGATTAAAGTTTGCCGAAGCCAAAGGTGGAACAGATGGACGCGATTTATCGAATTCTTAAGTAAGGATATCAATGTTTGCAATTGTCAACAGTTTGTAACCGTGAAAATTTAAGAAAGTAATATAAAAGGTATTGTAATTTCAAGAGAATATTTTTGTATACACTATTATGATATCAAGCTAATGTTTCTTCCTCTTGGTG
This sequence comes from Enoplolaimus lenunculus, assembly GCA_030248215.1. Classification (NCBI taxonomy): domain Eukaryota; kingdom Metazoa; phylum Nematoda; class Enoplea; order Enoplida; family Thoracostomopsidae; genus Enoplolaimus; species Enoplolaimus lenunculus. The sequence goes on along the minus strand of JASANG010000694.1, from coordinate 33,554 downwards.
TCAATTGTCTACCATACAGGTGACGTCGACAAGTTGTCAGAAAGTGGGTTACGTTCTATAAAAGTTTTGAACAGGTTTTCTTGTGCTGCAACAAGAAACTTTTCTAAGAACAACCCCGTTACAAACTATCAAAGGGCGCGGTTTTGACAGCTGAACCTCTACGGCTATTCCCTTCTTGTAAACTTTAGCCACATGGGATAGGCTTTTAATGCATGATCTAAACCTATTTTACTTCACCTTGTGTTGAGGCATCTTTGCATTATGTCGACCAGACCGATTGTGTAAAGCTCACAGACCAAAATTCACTCGCCCATACCTTGCATACTGCATTTATTGCAAAACAAAGATAAGAAAATTACCAAAATGAGCAAGATACAGACCCAAAACCAGGTACAATAGTAGTATAGGAAGGGGGATTGGGACACGCTCCTCAGAGGAGCCAGCTACCGTAACCCAAATTCTGGGTATCGTTTTGAGGTCCAACGTAATTTAAAATATTACTATCTCGATTAACCCATAAAAATTTTGATTAATGTCTACACAGACACCTTAGAATTAAGTTTTCGTTAGACTGCCGTTAATGCTTTGGTGTTTACTATCTACTAACACGCGTGCCGCCAAAAGGCGTTTTGCGAGCAAAATTATGATATTTCGTTTGGTGTCGGTGCAAATTCAAAAGCATATTCCAGCACTAAATACAACTCGCTACATTTTCCAATCTGTAATAATAATAATTCAAATTAAAACTAATGTTTTCGCGACTATTCATTGGATGAATACAGAGTACAAACGCCTAAAGCCTATTTATTTGATAAATTTTAAGCGTGTCTGGACCGTTCAAGGTTACGCTCTCCTCGGATTTGTTGCTTGCGGCATTTATTATTTTGGATTGAAAGGCATTTAAATCATCAGTTTTGAACGTCTTCCGTTATTTCTAGTTTTCGATGTCTTGTGTTGTCAACTGTGTGTTGTAATAAGATCTTTAGATTACTAAACCACGTTTTGTAAGTACACCTAACCCAACATTTACCAGTTTTAGTTAACTCACGCTTTCAATTGAACAAATTTACAACTTAGTTAAAGTTTACTCGCACCTTAAGATTTATGAAAACTGGTTTATATAAAAATATTTACCTGAGTCGTATTTTTTCGATCGTCCAAAAAGAATCTCAGCAACCGTTGAACTTTTGATAAACGTTTTGTATGAAAGCATATAGTTCTAGTGTGTTAGCTCCGTATTGGAGATAAAATTTTTTTAGTCCGTTCATTAACTACAGGTCAGTTTGCATAATCATTATACCTAAATTGGCACTTTTTAAGGTATTGCATTAATTATTAGGGTTACGTGCAATCTAATTTCAGTACTAAAGGGTTTTGGGGTACGAGGAATCTAACTAAAATGGGGTGCGAGGAATCTAACTAAAATGTTTATAAACCTCCAGAATTTATACCTGAAGAGCTAGCTACGCTACTAACTAATTTGCATATTAGCTATACCAACTATGGTATCGGATTGGGAATATACTATTTTTATAAGTGTTTGCGCGCTTATTGATCTTAGGGTATGTCGGGCATGAGTAATTTAAATATGCGTTTAGAAATGGGTACACTTTCAATTTTATCTTGATACTGTTTGCTCAATACACATAATTCCACTGCGATGGTTTCACATGTTATTTGCCTCCTTTTAGATAAAATATAATAACTAATCTAAATACTAGTTAAAATCTTGCGCTTACGAAATGGTAAGTTTTATTATCTTACGTAACGTTTTTAAAATTAGTGAAATTGTGTTGTATCCAAAGTTTTTGTATAGCCTGGTTTAATTACGATGAATATAAACCGAAAATTCTAAGCCTTAATTTCACTTACAAACCTATTCGTTTGTATCTTTCCATCATTGTAGATTATAAAAATGTAGTAATTTAAACGCTTGAAGTTAGTATCAAATCGTAAAATGTATTAATAAATAGTCACTATTTAAGATCAAAGTTCCTGTCGGATTAATCCAGGAAGCTGTGGACATTCTAAAACAACATGCCGAACGAGAACGTGATTCTAAATTTGGTGCCAGTCAGGAACTATGCGAAGAGGCAAGTTTTGAATGGCTTAGGTATATGAACTAGTGTTTCGCTATATGCAAAACCTGACACACTGCTTTAATTTTCTGCTAGTTGGTTATGTAAAACTGGTATAGATATTTCATTTATTTATTTGAAGTTCACTGTTACTCAATTAGCACTCTATGGCTGTGATTTAGAATATTAATGTTAAATGAAAAAATTATTTTAGTTAACTGTGGATATGCATGAATTACGTGCAGTTATGGATGCTTTGGCAAAAGTTTATGAGGAAACGGGCACCACACAAACAAAAGTAAGTATGCTGAAATGCCTGAGTATATTAGCAAACAGTACTGACATAATAAATTCAAAATCAAATCAACAAAATCAAGTAATTCGCATTAACCATATAAAAAGAATTGTATTTTTTGTTTCATGAATATGTTTAGGTTTTGGGTAGCTAATAATTAAAAGTATAAACCTATCTAAATCTGCTCAATATTTTTGTGGTTAATCATATTGCCAGTCAAAGCCGGAGCTAGCAATCAAATGAAATGATTTAAAGTCAGGTTTGAAGGATTAGTTGGCAAACTTATAAATCAGACGAAAGATTTCCAAATTTTTTTGAAGTAATTAACAGACCGTCATATTTTAGCCTCTTACTCCTCAAAAGCGAACTGTAAGCGAAACCAAATTTGATGACGGATTGTACTCAAATAGTGAACCGCTAGTTCGATCTCCGAACAAAATTTTTCGTAAAATGGAAGACGAGATACACGATCTATCCTGCGAGTTCAACGTTTTAAAATCTGAACCGATCGAATGCGAAGAGTCTTGTAACAATAGTGGTGATGACGATGAAACTGATGACGAAAGTGAACATAACAAAGTAAGAATTGACTCATTTAAATCCTTAAAACACTGCTTGTGGTTCAATGTTTATAAATACAAGGCAAAACTTCTGAGTTTGTTTAGAATGGGTATCTTTTTGGATTTGAAAACGCCAGCGAGATGTAGAAGAGTTAGAGAATGCGAAATAACCTTTATTCTATAATGCAGTTAAAATTTCAAGTCAAACCCACAGACAGTAATACAATGAAATTATTTAAACGCTAATATTCAGGTTTGAAGGATTAGTTGGCAAACATATAAATCAGACGAGATATTTCCAAAATTTTTTCGAAGTAATTAACAGACCGTCATATTTTAGTCTCTAACTCCTCAAAAGCGAACTGTAAGCGAAAACAACATTGATGACGAATGGCTCTCAAAAACGGGACCGATACTTCGATCTCCTGACAAATTTTTTTCTGAGATGCACACTGAAAAAAGAAATCCGTCATGCGATTTTGATACATTTTCGTCTGATCAGTCCACTTGCGACAATTTGGATGATAACAAGAGTGGCGAAGACGATGAAACTGATGAAGAAACTGAACATAACAAGAGTGGTGATGACGACAAACTGATGAAGAAACTGAACATAACCAAGTAAGAATTGATTCATTTAAATCCTTAAAACACTGCTTGTGGTTCAATGTTTATAAATGCAAGGCAAAACTTCTGAGTTTGTTTAGAATGGGTATCTTTTTGGATTTGAAAATGGCAGCGAGACTTAAAAGAACTTGAGAATGCGAAATAATTTTTATTGAAGAAAGACATGTAGCAATTCTTAGTTCAAAAATATAAATTTTTTCGGAATTTTGAAGAATACAATCGCAGCGTTCTATATTTATGTCGAAAAAGAAACTGTGAATTATGATCATTTGTCGTTGTATCTCTAAATTGAGATGAAAAGGAAATTCAACGTTAAATATGATAAAATGATTTTATATGTCAATGTTTCAGGAAAACGGTGGCATACCTGCAGACAGTCCAACTTTCAATCATGCGATATGCTCTGACTCTGAGATACTGCTTTGCGTTCCAAATGAGAAAAACCCCGTTTATGAAGGCGTTCCTCACATCAATGAAAGTAATCAGAGCCCAAAAAATGTGGGAATAAATGAAACTACGGTTATAAATTTCGACGAACACAAGTGGCAACAACAAGCAGGAATGACGGTCAATATATCGTCTTTGAGCGGATTTCGGGCTGAGCTGCAAGGAGGTGGCGTGGCAATTGTTAATGGCATCACGGTTAAAGGAGCTAATTACGGGGTTTTCCACAATAATATGGGCGGATTTGACATAAAATTTACTCCAATATTTGTGCAAGCAAAAAACATTGGTAGTTAAGTTTACAGTGACGCTGTTTAATGTTTCTAAGTGTTTCACTTTTATAATTTTTTGACTTATATAACTATTTTTGCTGTTTTTTATTTTAGTTTGGGACCAAGAACGCCCGTGTACGTACCGATAACTGTTAGGTAGGAGCACCCGGAAATAAAAAACATGTTCATATATTCATTATTAACATTCTTTTGATTCCATATGGTGGCGTTTTATCACTTTGATAACCTCTGTGAACTCTAATTAATAACGTACAATCCTAACGCACAGTTCTGTTGTACTAAAAAGATAGTTTGTATAAAAATTGTGTTTGGCCCAATATACTTGACATTTATGATTGTATTTGGTGTTAGTTATCGTGACGTGAGTAAATGTGAAATGTGTAAATAATGTAAGATTAGTTTGTCAAGTGGACTCATTTCAACCAAAGCTTTTAAACTACGGAGAAATGTAACTATAATAGCTTAACAAATGCAACTAGAATCATAAAATTGGGTACCTGGGGGTAACTTTACGCCCTGATTTCAAATATTGGGTCAGTTTGCACCTAGGGTAAAAGAATAAGGGGTATAGGGTTGAGGCACAGGGATCAGTTGGGTACCCAGAAAATTAAAAAAATTAATATCTCTTAAACTAGTGGAGATACGATATAATGCGTTTACATATAGTAATTTTGGGATTCTAAAGCCATCTAAAGGGTCAAAAGAGGAAATTTTTGAGGTTTAGGCATAGTTTGAGAAACACTGAAAACTTTTAAACTACGGGGAAATGTAACTATAGTAGCTTAACGAATGTAACTAGAGTCATAAAACTTGGTACCTGGGGGTAACTTTAGGCCCTGATTTCAAATATTGGGTCAGTTTGGACCTAGGGTAAAGTGGTAGTTCCATATGGTGGCGTTTTATCGCTTTGATAACCTCTGTGAACTCTAATTAATAACGTACAATCCTAACGCACAGTTCTGTTGTACTAAAAAGATAGTTTGTATAAAATTGTGTTTGGCCCAATATACTTGACATTTATGATTGTATTATGTGTTAGTTATCGTGACGTGAGTAAATGTGAAATGTGTAAATAATGTAAGATTAGTTTGTCAAGTGGACTCATTTCAACCAAAACTTTTAAACTACGGAGAAATGTAACTATAATAGCTTAACGAATGCAACTAGAATCATAAAATTGGGTACCTGGGGGTAACTTTAGGCCCTGATTTCAAATATTGGGTCAGTTTGGACCTAGGGTAAAGTGGTAGTTGGCTATTGGGTTACTTGGTGGGGATCAGTAGGACACAGGATAGGGTTAATTTTATTGGTTAGGTGGTGAAGTCGGTAGGGTACCCAAAAAGTATATCAGGTTATATGTCATATTTTGTATAGCAAAATTTATTTAAAATAATTCCAAATTTCAATACATAAATCAATTAGCGCATGATCAAACTTTTTAGTTCTCCACATTATTACCAAAGGTGGTTGAGCATAATTTCTGTATTTCTTACAAAAGTCAATTAATTCATTTCGCTGAGCTTCAAGCTGTGTTATATAGTATTGGCTTCCCAGTCCGCCGTGATCTTGGTGCTGCTTTTCTAATTCCAGTTCGTTTATCCAAAACCTTAGTTGTCTTTTAAACAGTTCGTTTTTTATGTATTCCATCTTAGTGCAAGGTTCGCAATTTTGGATTTTCAACCCGGCTTCCGCAACTTCTGCTCGAAACGCCGAAAACAAAGTAAGTTGTCCGGTGGAATACATGCTGTCTAGAAATTTGAAAAACACTTAAACTGGTTGTAGCTTGAGCCATTCCTAAAATCGATTTTGAAGATCTCCATGCGAAGGATGACAAATATGTGCCCTTAACTCTGGTGACATATATTCAAATAAACACTCGGTCACGGGCTCCACATTAAGTTCATGACAATTTAGTAAGTTATTTGTTATTGTATTAGCCATTCCTGAAACTAAAATAGTGTGAAAATGTTGCTTCAAGAGAAGCGCAGGATTTTTTTGGTTTTTTTTCTTTTTTATTCATGTTTTATACAAGAAGTTATTTAGAAGTAAATTTTTCTCGAATTGTCATTAAAATTTGTCCCAATACGTTGGTCCCGGGAAAACTTTCTGTCTCGTATCGTGCGTCGCCTCTTCCCCAACCGGAACCCATATAACTGTCGTATTCCGTAGTGTGAACTAACACTTGACTTCCTGTGTTTAGCAATTATTTTTTAAGCCATACATTACCGGTAAACTTTGACAACACTGCTTCGTACATTTTATCATATTGAACTTCAAACCAGCGTGATTGATCGTAGTCCATAATATTTTGTGCAAGCTGGTAAGCCTTTGACGGTGATCGACATTGAAGTATTCGATAGTATGTGGCATGGTCATTGAAGAAGTACGCCTTTTGTGCTTGGTATACTGTTCAGCGCTGTGGTAAGGTATTCCGCTAACTACAAATTTACCGACGTGAAAATTGGAAAATGGTGACCATCCTGTGAAAAATAACAACATTTGCTTTCCATCTGGACCACTAACCACGCGTTCATGTTCACGGTTGCCATTTAATTCTTGGGACATGGTATGTTCTTGAGCCATTTCTTGTGTTTGCACTAGCTGGGACGCCAGCCTTTTTAATAGCTTGGTAGAACCGAGATGCGTCTGATGGTCGTTGTATTTTTAGAACCTTTGGCGATGTAAAATAACGAATTAAATCGATAAAGTGGGATCCTAAACTACCGTCTTCGTACACTACACGTTCTTTATCAGTCAGTTTTATGTGATCTTCTAGATAATGAGCTAGTATTTTAGCTTTATTTCGAAGCTGCCTGGGTAACACATCCACAATATCCTGGAGACCGGTAGTCTTTGCTGTATTAATAATCTGAACCGTGTTTGACGGCTGTGCTGGTGCGTCCTGCTTACCCCGATTTGACTTTAATTTTTCAAACAGACTTTCTTCCACTAACGCGTACTTTTTAGGCTCATTCATAATTATGAAACAGTTGTCGTAATATAGTTGTAACCATGTTTATAATTTTGGGCACAAGTTTATATCCAATCCTTTTTAATATTAATTTCTTTCTAGCAACTGAGTTGCGTTTGGACCCCAAAGCGCTTATTTTACGACACTCTTTTCTTAAAAACAATTTATTTTGATTACTTAACTTTATATTTCCACTTTCTAGATTTCGACAAATTTCAGAAATGGCCCGTACGAGCGAAACTGACGGTTTGGATAGAATACTCTTAACGTACTCTTGTGGCCCAGATTCAATATAATGTAAAGTATTTAGGTTTTCTTTTATATCAGCACTCATGTCATCACACCAAATCACAAATCAAATATACACATACGTTTGTTCATAAGGTAACAGACCCTCGGTTAATATAAATTCTTTCGAAATGTTGGGTTTCAAATTCACTACAAGATACCCATACTGTCTTTTTAATGATTTTCGGTATGCGCCCGCTAAATAGTCGCTTTTTCCTGGAAACATTCTAGATCCCAAAGTTTTAATCATAGCTTGATCTCCCCTGTTTTCAAAAAGAAAATAATAATCAGTGTTCCTTCTTATGCATGGTCCTACTTTTGGACAAAAATAAAGATTTTGTATAATAAAAATAACCGAAACTAAACGATGTCTCATTTTCGTAAACAAAGATACTAATCTGTTATCCCCCGTGAGTTGGTCCATGAAATCGTCTAGAATTACCAAGGTATGCACTGTAGGCGATTTTTCATCAAATATAAAATCTGGAAAACTAGCTAACAATTCTACACCTTTCAAATTAAACAAATCGGTTTGCGGAATATTGTAGCAATAAAATATTCTTTCAAAAGCCACAGTATGTAGTTCATTCATATGTTTTAGCAATTCTCTGACAAAGTGACTCTTACCTGAATTTGTAGATCCTGATACTATCGCATTGTAAGGTGGAACTAACTTAATTGGAGCATCAAAGTCATGCCCATTTTTGTATGCTCACTGTTCCCATGCGAACTCTCCATGATCTTTAACTGTGAGTACACTTTCAATTTCTAATAATGCCAATATAATTATAGGTTCTGTTAATGGTTTGCTGTAATTTAACTCAATGTCCACGTTTCCTGTTTCTGGAGAAGACATGTATCCACAATTGGTAGACCCATCTCTGGCCAATGTTACGGGAATCATAAAATATCCGTTCATGTACCCTTCAACATCAAATCCTGGTTCTAAATTGGTAAAATCTGTGCCCTTAATGAAGTTGTAGAATGCTCGGCAACTATCTCCTTGATTTTGTAATGTGAGGAGAACATTTATCGGAAACGATCGCTTATTGACAAACACTTGAATGCTGTGTAAGTTGAAATGTTTAAAGTTGTAAGGGTTCTTGTCTATCTGACCGTTATAAGATGCAGCCAAAACTTGCATTAAGACTATACGCCTGGGTACCTTACCATTGCTAATAATAGACCATGAAACGTTCATATCTCCAATACCTAACGATTTTGTGGTAAGATTATACCTGATAACCGGATACCTAAAGCCTTGCACGGACAATATTCGTTGATACTTTGTTAAACTAGATGGAATAAGTGTCACATACGGGACATACAATTTAGTCTGTTTGATTTTTATATTAAAATCTTTCCCTGGTTTAGCAATTAAACAAAATGACGGTTTGGAGCGATAAAAAATTAAACTCATGGGTATATTTCCCGGCATGAACCTTCCCGTATTGAGAAAATCTGTGTAGACTTTTCCATATATTTCACCTTTGCGAAAGTCTAATGCTGATTTTCGGTCCGCATAGCCAACATTTGAATTTAAATCATCAAAAGTATAGGGCATGTCTGCAGCATATATTGCGGTTGATAGCAAAGATTTTTTCACGGTTTCGGGAAAGTACATATGAAACAATGCGTAGAGTATATAAGGATAGTTTGATTGCTCTAGAGAAATTGTTTTGCCTGCTAGTTTTAACTCCACTCTTTCGAAAAGTGAATATAAAAACAAATTAGCTGGCGCATACGTTTCCACAATCTCGCGTTTATTTCCCTTCTTTTTAGTTTTTGTTGCGGGTTCCGTTGATGGATTATTATCTGTAATTTCTAGTTGTACATATATCATTATAGAGACTAAATCTATGAAATCTGAAGATCCTCCAAAACGAAACTCAAGCGGTGTAAGGTGATCGTCAGACGGCAGCCCTGTTACACATGCACTCTCTACAATTTGCACATTTTCAACCTCATCCTGAACGGGCGGTAAATCATTGAGTTCCAAACCGGACACGCTACATTTTGGCCGAACCGTAATACCTGATGCCATGACCCCGTTGTTTGGATACTTTTCGCTTACCCTTTTTTGTGCGTTTTGGTTTAGTTCGTTTCTTTGTAATACTTTTTGAGCGCAATTTGCTTAACTTTAATGGTACTGAACGTCGTGAGTTTCCTGCTAATAGCCGAACTAGTGCTTGGTCCATGACTTAAGAAATTGATAAATCTTCTTAGCACCAACCAATTCTTTTTAATAATTTCGAATATGTAAGACCACTTGTACGTCATCAGCTTGATTGAGTATAACTCCCCCATCTGGAGTGCTTCCAATAAAAGGTGCACTAACTGGTACACACAATCCACACTTACGAACAATTACCGGTATATTTTGATTTTCGTAATACTTTACATAAGCTTCTTTAGCATTTTCTTCCTCAGTTAAACCAACTAAACAAGGAGTGGGTAAATATTGAGTAATTGACTTTGGCGTCTTTATATCATGCAATAGTTTAATCAGAACCGTTTCATTAGAAGCACTGTGAAGCCTGCCAAATAGCGAAGAAGTAATACGTTCTCGGCGTTCAGACCACCAAGAATCACAATCTCCCTGAGGTAGAGTTGAGTAAAATACAGTTTTATAAATGCGGGTATCCATACTTTATCAAACAAAATCAAACGTGCTAGAAAATTTGAAATTATATAGAAAGTTTGTCTTATTAATAAGTAGAAATGTGAAACAGAAAATACCAAATTAAATCGCGGACAAAATTTAGCAAAAAGGACATCAGTGAGGGTATAACCTCAAATATCACCGTAATAGAACTAGTGACGCCATTTGGCGTGGTTAATTAATTACTTTTGACAGGTGACGTTATTGGTGAGTCATCGCATTGTAATGCTTTGGAATCTTCTGGAAACAACTAGTGACGCCATTTAGCGTGGGTAATTAATCACAGGGTGGACGGTAATTAATCACCTGAGAAAGATGACGACATTTCTGTTGCGCAACTAAAATCTTGTGATGTCATAGCGCGTGGGTAATTAATAATTTTTGATAGGTGACGTCAATCATTTTTTATAAAGTCACGTGTTCTTTTCAAGGGTCGTGCAATTACTTCTTATTTCAGTTGTTATTAAAAAAGGTTAACGGTTTTCTTATTTAAGTACAGAATGGAATGCAAAGAGTGTGGACAACGTTTTGCAAAAACATACAACCTAAGGCGTCACCAACGTAGTACACATGCAAACAATGTCCATGAATGCACGATGTGTGATAAAACATTCAACCGAAAGGACAATCTATCGCGACACGTATCCAATGTCCACTCAATCGGTGCATCAAGAAAACGACAGATTCCGATGGACACTCAATATACCAAAAAGTTTCCTCGCACTAATCTACACCAGACAAGATTTCGTGCGGAAAAGATACCTCAAGAAGATACAGTTGGTTATGATGGAACAGACGAGTTAGTTCGGAAAAACTGGCACCAAATTAGAACGCATTACCACAGAGGTCGACGAATTCAAGATAGATACAACTTTCGTCTGAAGACAGCAACCGAGGAAGAAATAAGGTAAGCATTGGAGAACGTGTATAACACACAACACTACAAGTCCAAATGGAACATTTCATTTGGGTTCATATTGCGCAACATAATTACAAGTGAAGAGTCCTACTTTTATAGCAGCCATAACACCAGATTCTTCAACAAACCGATGTTAATAGCTGGTCGGGAAGATTTAAATCGCCTCATGTTTAAATTAGCTGGTCGGGATGTTCTCGAGTGGGCTAGGCAACAGCGTCCAAACACAAAGTTTGTTGTCGACAGGTTGACAAACCTTACCGTAATGGTAAACAAGTTAATGCCCCATGTACTAATTGGTCGACCAGTGCATCTGCCGCAATACATAAAGCGCAATACTAGCATTATGTCACTTGACAAAAATTGCCACAGCGTAGCATACGAAGACAAGCTATGTTTTTTCCGGTGCCTTGCTATTCACAGAGGATTGTCCTTCCGCAGCACCAGAAGTTTTGAAGACTACGTGAACAAACAGTGTGTGTTATGGTGTTCCCTACAAAATACAGAAGAATTTAATGGGATAGGTATCGAGGATATTGAGGAGCTAGAAGACCTTTTTAAACTGAACATAGCGGTATACGAGTTACGAAATGGCGAACAGAGTGGTAATCTCGAACAATTAATGCTGCGTGCAGACGAAATGGTGCCGGAGTTTGTACCAACTGGGATAAGCAATGAAATTGACGATTGTGAATTATTGATGCCGGACGATGACGAAGAGGAAGAAAGCCAACCGCAAGTTGCAGCAATGTTTTTGGATGATATGGCAGAAGAAGAAGGTGATGTGCCGGTGTTGCGAGAGGAAAACGATGCTCCTATGATTGCCGATTTGCCGCCAGGACCCCACGCAGTATTAGTGCGGAGATCTCGCGGGATTTATTACGAAACATTAAATTTGAATTTGTTCGATGGACATTTTTCCTACATCAAAACTTTATCACAGTATACGAAATCATGGCGTTGTGAGCAATGTGATAAGCTCTGGAATCGCTTTGATCATTTTCAAAGGCATATTTAAACGTGTAATGGGGATACAACCGAATACATTTACAAAGGAGGCGGTTTTGGGCTATCAAAAACCATTCACGACGAACTAAGAGAAGAAGGATTCATAATAACAGACCCTTTCTACAGATTTAGAGCCACTTATGACTTTGAGGCACGGTTTAAACCAAATCCAACTAACACCGAGGAAGACAGGAAGTTGCTGTATACCAAAATATTGATGCCAGCTAGCGTTTCAATAGCCAGTAACGTGCCAGATTACGAAGAACCCGTGTGCTTCATTGGTGAAAGCGAAGATATTGTACAACATATGCATTCGTACCTTTGCGAAATTAGCGATCGCGCGTTTGAATTAATGTATGAAGAATTTGGGGACATATATAATGAGCTGAAAGCGAAAAGGGATATGTAAGGACCTTGAGAAAGAATACAACAGATTATTACGTCAGAAAAAGAATGGTGCTGATGTAGATGACGCTATAAAAACAGCGAAAGAACGTGCTTACGAATCCCGGAGGTGGAAAACGTTCTTTGATCGATTTAAAAACTGGATGCAACAGCTTGTAGTGCTTGGTTTTAATAGCGTAAAGTTTGATCTGAACTTGGTGAAGCAGTATTATATACCTTATTTGGTACACAATGGAGTACAAATAAAACACGCTATTAAGAAAAACAACGCGTTTATGACGCTGGCAACGAAGAAACTTTTGTTTCTGGATATAACGAACTACCTTAGCCCCGGAACTGGTTATGAAAAGTTTCTAAAGGCTTTTAATGTAGAGCAGAAAAAAGGGCTTTGGCCATATGAGTGGTTTGAAACTCTGGACCAGTTGGAAGATGACGCCTTACCACCACATGCTGCGTTTTATAGCACACTTCGCCAGAAAAACATTACCAATGAAGAATATGAACTATTGAAGGATGTATGGCAAACGGAAGGTTTTGAAACCATGCGAGATATGCTACAGTGGTACAATAACCTAGACGTCGTACCATTTCTGGTGGCTGTTCAAAAGATGTACAACCAATTCGAAGAGTGGGGCATAGACATGTTCAAGCAAGCTATTAGTTTGCCAGGAGTAGCTCTTCAGCGTATGATGCAACGGCTACCTAAAGGTGGACTGTTTACTACATTCAATGACAAATTCAAGAATATACATACAATGATACAGAGCAATATCGTAGGTGGACCGTCTATAGTATTCCATAGGCATCACGAAGTGGTAAAACAATAATACGTGGAGGTAAACCGGTTAAAAAAATTCTTGGCTATGATGCCAACTCACTTTACTTATGGTGTTTATGTCAAGATATGCCTACGGGACTTTTCGCTGCTTGGACTCCAGCTGACGGGTTCATAGGACAAGAAATTTCATTTGATGTAGAAAACAAATGTAGTGACAGCTTCTTAGATACATTGAAAAATAACATGGCCATACAGTTTAAAGCAACCAAAAGCTACACCCATGGAATGCTAGAGCTCGTGTTCGTTGAGTATCAGCGACGAACGTTTTGCAACCGTTTCAATCGTGAGGATGTCATTATCCAACACAGATTCAATGGTGGTCAAAAAAAGTTATACAAAGGGACTTCGATTTACTCAGTGGATGGTTATATACCAGCGGGCAAGTATGGTAACGATAAAGAAATAATAATTGAATTCGATGGCTGCTACTGGCACGGATGCACTAGGTGCTTCGCATTTCCAGATGACGACATGCGAGAACGAACAAAAAGAACGCAGCTGAAACACGAGTTTCTACATGGACTAAACGCAGAAGTTATAATTGGAACAGAATGCGATTTCAATAATATTATAAAAGAAGAAATTGTACCATGCAAAGATTGGGAAGAATGGATAGAGCAAAATGTGAAAACAGGATTTGCGAATGTGAACAATGTGCGAATGTCTGATATAATATCACACATAACTGATAATAAAGTGTTCGGAATAGCTGAAGTTGATATACAGGTACCACATTACGATGCAGAGTTGTTAGCTCGCTGGGAAGAAATGCCACCGGTGTTCAAGAATGTAGAAATTAGCTTGGATGACATTGGACAACACATGCGGGATTACGCTATAGCTAACGGAATAATGAGGCAACCAAGGAGAGATTTGATTTCCTCATATCACGCAGATAAGATATTATTGGCCACTCCATTGATTCGTTTCTATATTACAAAGTGTGGCATGACGGTGACACGAGTGCACCAGTTTGTAGAATACCAGAAAGTGGCCGCTTTTGAACATTTAGGCAATGAGGTAGCAGAACAAAGGAGAAAAGCGGACATGGATCCCAATGAAAAGGTAAAGGGTGAGATGTACAAACTAATAGGTAATAACTATTACGGCAGGCTTCTTTTGGATAAAACTAGATTTGAGAATGTGCTATTTGTACATCAGAGTGACGCACAGAAGCTAATGAATGAACCACAATTTAACAAAATGGACGAAATTAGAGATGGTATATATGAGGTGCACATGGCCAAAAAGAAAATAGTGTACGATCTACCAAATATAATCCCATGTTTTGTGTATCAGTATGCAAAACTGCGCATGCTTGAATTTTATCTATTTCTTATGGATTTTGTTGGAAAACAGAACTTTCAAATGGCGCAAATGGACACCGATAGCTTATATTTTGCATTATCTGCTGAGACTTTGGAGGAATGTGTGGATGACTCAAAAATTGATAGTTTTAATGAAACAAAGTTGTGTTATATTTCAACTGATGAATTTACCCAACGAACTCCAGGGTTGTTTAAATTGGAATGGAAAGGAGACGGTATGGTAGCGCTGAGCAGTAAAACTTATATTGGTTGAACTGCTGACGGAATGGAAAAGCTGTCTACTAAAGGACTATCTAAAACTACAAACTCTATAACGAAAGAAACATTCCTGAATGTCTTATATGAAAGAGAAAAAGCAGGTGGAACTAATCATGGGTTTAAACTTTTAAAAAACTGTGAACTTGTGCAATATAAACAATACCGAGATAGTCTGTCGTACTTTTATCCAAAGAGAACTTTGTCTGAAGATGGCATTGCTACAAATCCTTTGTTACTTTAATTGTTATTATTATAAAATTTGTTATAAATAAAAATGGCTTATGGTTATTGAAAATCTTGAATGCGCGTTTAATGTAACAGACTGGGGCTGAACTATTTTCTGTGGAAGTGCAATAAAGTATGCCTGAGCTTTAGACTAATTTTTTTCTTGGGCTTAGGTAAATGCTCACTTTTGGGCTTAGGTTTTGGAATATGTGTATACTACAGTACGACCCGGTTTTATACATTGATCAGTAGATTTTACAAAATTTATGCTGAACAGTACTTATAAGATGACCAAAATTTAAAATGTGCTTTGATATTTTTAAATTCCTGTTTTCCTGGGTTCATTTTGAACCACGAAACTGGGTTACGGTAACCAGAATTTGGGTTACGGTAGCTGGCTCCTCTGAGGAGCGTGTCCCAATCCCCCTTCCTATACTACTTACAATATCTACTACTGCAATATTCAGTTTTAAGTTAAATTTGGTTTGTATCACGGTGAATCCGGAGCCAAAAAATACAGGAGTCGGAAGTCAACAAAACTTACCGGAGTTGCATTTAAAACCGAAAGTGACGCGAAATTTGGGATTTCATTATCAGAGCCGGAGCTGGAGCTCGATTTTCTGCCGGAGACGGAGGCAGACATCAGATTGTATACCCTGGTTTATACACATTCATTTAAACCTAAAATTTTTTGACTTTGCCATTTAGCTTGTTTGTAGAAAAATAGAACAAATTTAAAAACTCCATCTAAAATATGTTCAGCTGGAAAAGAGCCTGGCAATATTGATTTTAAATTAAATACAATACAATGTTGACAATAAATACTGCATTGATACAGATAAACCCTGAGCCCCTCCTGCCGTCCGAAAATCCAACCGTCCCGGCTATGAAAACTGATAGCTCTTGTTCGTGGTCGGAATTGGAACTCCGGGATTTTGTTTTGTGATTTCAATAGTATATACTGTAGTGACCCGAAGAAGAGGGGGGACTGATATTATATAAATCCGATTGTCTTGTGTCAATAGCTTCTCCGATAATGCAAGGTTTATATATGTACTTTCAAAATGTAAGTACGCTTTAAAGTGTCGAACTCAAATTATTTGGACCTGGAGTCATTTATGAGGAACAATTAGGGATAACTTACATTTATGGACTCTAATTAGGGTTCAGGGACTCTATCCGCTTACGGACTATTATTAGGGATACGGACCTTCATTGATTGGGACTCAAAATGGGGACCCCCTCTTATTACCCCACGGCCTCTTATTCAGGTCACTAGTATATATTCATCGCAAGCAATTCCTTGGGCTTAGGCTTGTGTTTAATATAAGGCAAGACTCCGGCTTAGGCTTAAGTTTTAGAATTAGGCTTTTAAGCGTAGAATCTGACGTAGGCATAGGGTATAGATATTCACGGTGCCATAGCCTTAATATGCTTAGGCTTTCACTTAGGCTTAGGCTTAGGAGTAGGCTTTGGCTAAAAGCGTACGTTTAGATCTTGGATTCATCATTTCAAATCTAACCTCGCCCGCGACTGGAATTCTCAAAATATCATTTATAACCATATCCCAAAATCTCACCTGCGGCTGTATCCAAGTGCCGAGGTTGGCACCCCACCGTTCTCTCTAGGACGGCCTTGAAAGGTCAGGAGGATTCACTCTATTGACCGAACGAATGTTTTAGATATTCGTAAAATCCAAATCGGGTTATTTTAAAACTTTTAACGGTTCTAAAAGCGCGGCATTTGCAGCAGAACGCAAATTATTATAACTAAATAAAGCATTAGATATTGTAAAAAATCATGCCTTCCACCATATCCCGAAATCCCTTCTTCGGTGATATCCCGAAATCCCACCTTGGACAATATCCCGAAATTTCAAAATCCCTAAACCTACGTTCCACCATGTCCGGAAATCCCAAAATCCTACCCTAGATGAGTTCTCATAATCCCAAAATCCGACCTGTTACTGGGCCATCGAAATCCCAAAATTTCAGCTGCTACATCATATTATTATTCTAATGATGGGACGGTGGGATTTTGGGACAGCAGCGTGGTAAATATAAACATGGGCCAACCCAAGCATCGTAAAATTCGATACGTATTAACGCATTCAATTATATATTAAACATGCATACAGTTGCAGATGCTAATTCAATAAACCGTTATATATACACATGAACGAATATATACGTGACTGCAACATTTCAGTATTTAGTTGTGAAACACAATTTGAAAAATATCGTGCCCTAAACATCTAAGGGTTCCAGTTCCCAGTTGCCAGCAACTGCAACGTCAAAAACGCAAACGTTGCTCAAGCATAAACAACTTCTGTAATACAAACTGATTTTTTAGATGATTTCTCTCATTTTCACTTTGTTTATATGGGTATATTATATATATACTTTCGGTATTTTATATCTACGGTAGGCGTGAATATTGAAATTATAGACAAAAACACGCTAGGAATTTTATACACCTAGATCCTAGTGTATTTTATTCTTGATAAATAGGTGTTTGGAGCACATTATATACACTGCAAAATATGGTGCGTCAAATTGACTATCTCCGAAATACACTCTACAGAACTATAAACACAAACTGACTTAATTTGGCGGAGTTGAATAGACTCATTTTGTTTTGTCCCGTAGAGCCTGTTTTGGGAAACTGTCAATTTGACTCACCATATTTGCAGCATACATGAACTGAAAAATAGTGTTCCAATGTAACTGGATGAGGCAGAAATTCCTACGCGCTTTATTTTTTGAATTCAAAGGAACCTTACCATTTTATCACCAAATTTTGTAGTTCCGTCAGTCAACCCCCTCTGCATCCGCTAGCAAAATAAAAGTTAACATGCAATATAATGTCACAACGCTTTAACCGCATTGCATTCATGTAAGTTTTCTAACAACGAAAATGCGTATATATTAATCTGTTACAGTTACAGCACCATAAATATCATTGGCTGTAAGTATAATCAAAAAAATACAGACTAATTAATGGACAACGTGGTTTATATTGTGGCAAAACCATTTTTCGCCTTTCAGTGCTCCACAATGCTATTTCATGCGTACATTTCGGGGTCATATGCATGAAGTTCAGTGAAACCTGTAAACAAGACAAATGGTCAAACGAAAACGTAAATGTAAACCAAAACATCGGAACCTAAGATCAAACTTGACCTTAAAGCTTTTAAGCCTCACAGTTTCTAAAAGTCCCAGAGTCTCACTGCCTTTCAGTAGGTAGTCTCTTGCAAATTAACGTTGTTAGGAAACAATAATAACACTTTGAAAGTTATACATATGACCACAATTTGTAAACAGTGATAATTAGGAATGTATCACATTTGCATTCCTATATGCCTTACATTGTGCATCAATATTTGACAGGATGTGTATTTTAGTATATAAGTCATACAGTGACATTTCACCAAAATTAGCAAAAGTATAGTTCTGTTGTTTAATATCAACTGAAGATTTAAAGGATACAAAAGTGACCATGGAATGCGTTTACAATTCGAAGACATACCAAGTTTGGCAGCGAAAGCATCGAGCTGCTCTAAGACATCTCCAATTCGGCTTGGATCAACGCAAAACGATTCTATTGAGCATTCAGAAAACCCATAGTCGGACAGCTTCAATTCCAAAGCCATTCCATCAATCAAATACTCAAGCTTTACATAATTTGCCGAAGGATCTGAAGATAATTTTGGCATGTACTGTTCAGAAATGATTCCAACTTCGCAAACGTGATAGACATAGCACATAGCACCTATCACCAGCGGACAGGATGTTAAGCGGTTAAAAATAATCAAAACTGAAAACGAATACTTATATATTTTAATAAACCTAAACAAGGTTTAGTTTCTCTCCAATGCAAATGAGGTATGAGAAAATTTGCCAGGTTCTCTTATATTTTGCTGAAAAAATATTGGTTGCACCAAAGTTTTATAAGATTGTCAATGAACCTTGCCATGGTTATTTTCAAACTTGATCATTCCAGCATACCTTAATGGAAAATCTAAGTGATCCTAAAGCGATTTGGCTCAAAATGAGCATAAAATAACGGATTTCCGGAATACAATAGCGAAAATGTAAACTGACAATGATTTTTAGCTCAGAGTTGCATGCGTCCAGCATATTCCCGCTGGTAAACGCAGGCCTGCTAAGAAATTTTTGACGTGGGTAGGTATACACCAGTGGGAAAAGATTATAAAAGCGCGGGAAAAATTTGTAATTATCTACCAACCTAGAATTCGGGAAACAAACGACAGACGTGATATAACTAGGTATATATTAGAACTGCGTTAATACGCTGTTTCTCAGTTTATAAAATCATGGTTTGTTTTTTACCATAGGTATCAGGGTACAACAGGAGCTCTGCCTATGACTCTGCCAAAAATTCGGAATCCTACTTCCGATAGAATTTTTACTTGGCATTTTTGGTATTTTACAAACGTGTTGCTTCGCTCATGTAGTGTTTGTAACTGTCAAAGTTGAAGGGTGTGGCCAAGCGCAATTTAGTACTTTTCAACTACCAGTCGAAAATTTGTATAATTTTTGACATCTTTTCGGAAACACGTCAAAAAAATTCTAGTCTTGCACGTTTTCAGTGTTGAAATGAGCACTATCCACTTTTCTAGTGGAGTTTTGCCATAAACAAACATTTTCGGTGCTGCAAAGTTCACGGAACACTCCCGAAATAATCCAGAGCCCAAAACCCCCAGAATCCTTCGGGACCCCGATGGCAAAATGTATGAGTGCAGCCATCCATGCACTTACAGGTCACTGCCTCGGCTAACTTTCGAGTATAATTTTCGAAGTTTTATTTGCGGAGATTTTTAAAGTGAATCTTGGACACTATTGTGTAACAAGACTGTGGAAATTTTTTAAAATTCACAATTTGGAAGTATTTCAATTGCGTTGGGATGCCTTACCGTCACTCCGACTCCAGGATCAAATCAAGTTGAGTTCGAAACTACAGCATGCTAAGTTTAAAAGCACATTCCTAAAGTATAACCTTGCATCATCGCCAATTAAGCTTGCGATACAAGACAAATAAACGTGAAATTTAGCGGATAGTTGCAATACAGGATAGGTATATATCAGTAACGAAGGGCCGCGGAGGGCAGGTTAAAAATAAACATATAACAGTCCGTAACCGAATGACAGGGGAGTACAATCTAGAGAGGCCAAATGAATATCAGTTCTCCTTTTATTTGGGTGGCTACAGTACCTAATGTCTAATCACTCCGGCTTCATCTCCGACTTCGGGTCACCTCCGGAAGGCCGGTTGCACCCTGCCAGTTGCTGTTATACCACGTTTGACGTAATAGAGGCCAACCGTCGATACATTGGAAAATTAGCTGTTTTTTCTGAACACAAGTTCAAAAATACGGATGAGCAAAGGTGGTTTGCGGGTAGTGCAATGTTGAGGGGTATATATTGCCGGAGTAAGAAATAAAGTTCCGCGGACAAAACGCGGGCGGTAAAGAAATCGCTACTCACTTACACCTTAGTGCTTATTGGGGTAGGTTTTCAAACAACCTGCTAAACTCCAGCGATTGCATACCTTAAAATTTGCCCAAAGCTAAAAACGACTGCAAAAAACTATATGTGGGTGACATCGCATCTGCACATTAATACCTTCTCTGTTAAAATCAGTTGTCCAATCGCATTTATAAATGCTACGCTCAGTCCAACGATCTTTGACAGCAATAAATTGCGTTTTGTAGCGATTTTGAAACTCATCGGCCACATCCTGCCGAACAAAATATTGGCGACGAACGACAAACGGATCAACTGCTTTGCACTGTTCACGTTTTGCGAACCATAAAGCGCTGTCGTCATGGTCAAATACTTTCGTATAATGGATATTATCGGTTTCATTGGTCATTAGTGCAATTACGTCGCTATCATCGTTACTGCCCAACAAACTTGAAGATTTGCCATTGAGAAAATTACCCAAATCTTCAAATTGATTTAAAATATTGAAATTGTCGAAAAAGAGCTTGTTGTCGAAATTCCGAATGTCGTGATAACTGTAATCGGTATTGTAGAATAACGTATCATCGTCAATCCATTCTTCGGTGTTAATAAATTCGTGAGTAGTCATTATTTTAGGTTAAATAATATAAAGCTGCAGTGTTTTGACAAGACAACCAAATTTTATACGAAAGGTGGCTCCCAAAAACATAAGTTTAGTGTTTATATACATCTGGAAAACACAATATTTATCGAAATCCCCGATTTTGCAATTTGGGTTTTATAAGTATGATTCGGAAAGTTCAGTTGAACAACACTGCTCAACACTCGAATTATATATATGCCGGATTTATGCTTTAGATAAAGGCATTTGAAACAAAAAACTGCAGTAATAACTGTTTTGTTTTCAAAAATCTTGTTTCTTTTAAAAAAATGGTCGAAAAAGTCAACGTTCTACTTTAGGGCCGTCCCAGTTTCTGGTAGAGCTGTAAAAGAGTAGCCTTTGATTTTAATTTTACACTATTTTTTCTGCTTATGGAGCATCCACGTTATAACGCTTGCACAGATGTAAAAAATGTCCAGTTTACCCCTACAAAGAGAGTACGTTTTACAATTGTAGCAAGAGTGTCTGGACATAAATAATGGTGTGCTTAGATAGTGGTGTTTGTCCGCAGTCTGTCGTAAGGGACTCGGACAAAACACATGGCGTTTTTTGGGCTGTATGGACATTTTAAGGTATGTGCAGTAATGCAGATATTGTTATAGCGTTTTATTTGAAATGTGTGAAGTTTGCGACTATACACGCACACAGTTTTTTTAAATAGTCTCTTCGAATGGACTCAGTAAATTTGTACACTGTGCATATGGCATAGGGACAAAAACATGTTATTGCCGTAAGGTTAAGACAAATATAAGCTTCCAAACTGGCTATGCGTATTGTCGGTACTCTGTAAGGATAAGTTATTCGCGTAAGACCTACTGTCTTAGCCCACTCTGTTCACACAACGTGGATCCTCGGAGGGACAGGACAATTTTTTACTTTTTCGCGAGCGTTATAACGTGGATGCTCCATTAGGATTAATACAAGCAGGTTGAAAACGAATACTAAAAATAACGGAAACGGATAGTCATCAAAATAACGGACACGGAAAACGGAATTTGGGTGGATTTTGTAATTTTTATTTCAATTGGAATAGGTAAATTGCAGCATACCTGCGATGAAAAATTGCTAGATTAAACGTTTGTTTAAAAGATACAAATTTTGAAAAGTAAAAGTAACAGAATTTTCGTTATTTAATTTATTAAAAACTTCGAACCGTAGAGTAAAGGTATTAAGTCTCTTTCTTGACTTGAAAGTTGAAATCGACTTTAAGTCAGAGGTCGACCTTAACTCACGTCTATGTAACCCAGACATTGGCAAATGTTAGAGCTTGCTCTTCAATGAGCATAACTGTATGGTCACAAACCACGAAAAACGATGTGAAAAGCAGGACAGTTCCTATCCACACTATCCGGGAGAAAGGACTTAATATCTATTCTCAGATTGAAAAAGCTTTTAAGGACTATGCGTACACACCAGCTCGTAATATACTTTATATTTCATACAAAAATAACTGGAACAGACAAACGAAATTTTATGCGTATATACCTAATATGCTCGATAAACAAGCAGAAACACTGCTACTAAACAAAAATAATTCGTAAAATATTTTATAATTCTCGCATATAACAATTTATTCAAAATTTCTATCATGAACACTGTTCAACAATGGTGATAAATACATAGAATGGGTATGCACTAAATTTTTTATAAATAGAGTTTTAATACTGCCACAGCTGTCATCGCATGATTTTCGTATTCCTACATGAGCCACATTGCCCAGATCTTCTTAATGACGAGTAAAACAAGTATTCAGCAAATAATCCGCAACATGCCTACCCGGTTATCTTACTAATCGCAACGGATTTTGACAACTTTAGAAATGTCAAGCTGAACGAGGGGCATTTTTTTGAAAAGTTAATGTAAATTAGTTCCTACGTAAACTTTGAGTTAAACGTTTGGACACCGCTTGAGTTACTCACAGATCAAAGCGTATCTGGGCACGACAAACTACAGTAAATGAAGTTAAAGCATTTGAGAAGAATATTATGACACATAAAAGACATAGCTAGGGTAAAAAGCCGAGGTAGAACGCCAGCGTGACTTAAAGTGCAAGCTAAAGTTCTCCCGATAATTGAATCAAGGCAGGGTAAAAATATAAAAATTTGAGTTGTAGTCATGCATCTTTATGGAGTCATCTCACGTCGAGACAATCCGAAAGATGTGATAAGCGAATGCAATAATGTGTAAAGCACCCGTATATTGGTGGGCAGTGTAAGCTCTGGACTTCGGTATTTGGCCCTGTTTGAGGCTAAAATATCCAAAAATTGTAGGTTCTTGACTCATGCAATTCTAAGTGATCCGATTCGGGTTAGTACGCTCTGGAATGTTAACACCGAGTTTTGCAGGTTTAATACAAGTAACAGAACAAATAATATGGCAGCGTACACAATATAAACGTCGGCGATGCTAATTTGACTCGCGAAATCCGCAATTTTACGAAATTTCGGGATAACTCGAAATTACGTCAAAACCGGGTGAGAATCCGAGTTTTACACCAAATCCGGGCAGAAACGGTCCAACTAGTAGCGAATCCCTTATAATTCTACTCAAACAATTACCGCGCGGCAGGAATAACAGTATACAAGCCGCCGAACCCGTAGTTGCACGATTTGCAACACAAAACACGCAATTTCCGCAATTTCCAGAGTACAACCAAAATACACCTATTTCCGGATACTAGATCAGTATTCTCGCTAAAAATCGGTAAACAGCCGTCAATTTGGCTCGATTTCGCTAGAATTACTAAAATCTCAACCAAACTCGCAATACACGCAATATCCGTAATACACGTAAAATGTCTTCTCTGAAAAATGTCCGAATTCGCTCCAACTAGCTAGCTACGTTATAAGTTATTTAGGCCAAAAAACTCAAGGATAAGTCTCGAAAAATTGGCCGAAAATAAGTTGGGGGATTTTGGGGAGATTTTTGGGGAATTTAAAGGTTTTGAATAGGAAAATGGAATGCGCGAGCAAAAATAACCCAGAATATAAGAAATAACGAATACAGGCACAATATAAGGCAAAATAACGGCACATTCATAAACTACTAAAATCGACTTAACTCAAACAGACACAAAGCGACGGTAATGTCGCATAAAAGCGGGTTTGCAAGCATTAGAGGCCACGGGAGGACATAAACAGGGCCCGCGGCAATCGAGGGCGGGGGAACTGTGGTTGCAGGGCAACCACAGGACCCCTGCCCGACAACCGGGGGACCAATTTTTATGCCGTCCCATGGCATAATGCTGCAAAAGAACGCTAAAACATACATTTTTACATCAAAATAACAGTAAAATACACAAAATTAAGGCGGTTATTTGGTGTTGAGCGTCATTTTGGAATGTTTTTTTAAAGCACAACATGGCGATTATTTGCATAAAATGTCTGTATCACTGCCAATAAACTCGTAATTATTCATGTTTTCAGCTCGTGACGTTGGTGATGGCGCAAAACAAGGTCAGTTTGGCAGGAAAAAATGTCTTTGACGGTTAAAAATAGAGTTAAAATGCACCAAAAAGTCCTCAGATTCGGTTAAAATACAGTTTTGTAGACGTAAAAAGCACCAAAAATGACGATTTTAATGTTGAACACCCCATTTTGAAGCTTGACGACCCACATTAGAGGCCTGAAACCCTGATACCCAATACAGTTTGACAGTTATACTACTATTTGAGCACCTGATGACCCAATTTGAGTCCAAAATACCTAAATAATACGTTGAGTTCGCGTGATGGTGCTATAAAAGGCGTAAATTTGCCTGAATACTTTAAGTTTTTAATGTTTTTTCATTTCTTCTGATGTTGTATAACGTAACAGCCGGCCGTTTGCCTCCGATATTATGCGTCGATACCACAATAACGCGAATAGTTGACAAATAAATGCTGTTGAACAATGTAACAAATTGCAAATACAGTAATTATAATGCAGTTGAACATACCGAACGTTTGAATACGAGTAGTAATAACACAAGTGACCATAATATGTGACGAACAATAACGAACCATAATGCTGTTGACCATAATACTTGTTGAATACGACAATAAGAACGTTGTTGAACACAATAATTGTTGAATACGACGAATAAGTAATAAGTGAGAAATAACATACGTTGACATAGTCATTGACAGTAATACAGTACATAAGGACGTTGAACATACCATACGCAAACCATAATGACGATAATGACGCTGAGAATTATATGACGATTATAACAATAGCATTGAACATAACATACGACATAATATACCACATAATAACATGACATAACAATATACAAGACGCAATTGAACATATTTGCACATTATATTTGCGAATACACGAAGCTGACGCTGTGAATCGAGCAAAAGCGCAATTTGTTGCTAAAAAACCGAGCGACCCAGACCAAAAATTGAGTTTGAACTATTGAAAAACGGCGAATTGTCGCCAGCGTGCGAATTTTGACAACAGGATTGAACGACGGTTGGCCCCATTTGAAATTTTGAACACCAATTGAATGTTTGATTGACCTGAAACTTACCGAGTTGCACGCGAAAACTACCTGAAATAGTGCGGAACGCATATGGTTATAACATACAGTTTATACAATACGATACATTGTGTGTGAGCGCTTATGTACTGGGCGTAAATTTGCCCCAAGTTTAGTGCTTTACATGCCACAGGGCGTAAATTTGCCCGACAGCCGTAGTTAAACAAGAATCCAGGGCGTAACTTTGCCCGTCTAATGCCATAATAAGTCATAAATCGATGTGCCGTCACAAATCGAGATTTTTCAAGTCCGTGAATGTGTAATATGTATGTCAGGGCGTAATTTAGCCCATTAGTGAGACAAGTTTTTTCGTTATTCGTCATTGTTTGTAGTTGTTGGTTAACAAAATCACCGGGGAGCTTCTGCCTGGCTTTTTTTCTGAATACGTCGTAATGCATGATCCCTTCGATGTCACTATCGCGATCGTTAGTTCTGAAATTCAGTAATAAGACCTTGTATGGTTCTAACATATCGGCATGTTTGCAGTTGACAACAAAACGCTGGCGCAGTTTTTCTCGACCTACAAAGTCTGGTATAGGGAATGTTATGTTTGCGCATTGAGCGGGATGATCCACTGGTATTGAAACAAACGAGAATTGGTTGGGCTGGGGTTGCGTTTCACCGTTGGGTTGTTGTTCAGCGATGTCGATGACTACGTAATAACTCGCACCACTGACGATTACACAAACGCTAACACAAACTGCAATATAGTAATATAGCGCAAACAACATGATAAACACGTTTTTAACAGGGGACAAGTACTGGGTTGGTCGAGGTTGACAATGCTTCTTTATGCGTCGTATTATGAAACATACGTGTTGTTGTATGTAACTTATGGTCAGAACTAACATTTCCCGTTTTGTGTGACATGGGTTTTGGTTACAAAACGGATGTTTACTGAAAATTTTACTTGCGGTGTCGGTGTTATAACAGCCGGTGATTTTGTTTTGAATCAAATTAGTTTTAGTATTTCCCATTACATGCAAACTGAATAAACTAAATTGTGTTAGTTGATAGCATGTTATTTTAGCGTTAGCGGAACAAAAGAATGTAAAAATGCTCCGGCCATATAGTCATTGTTCTTCAACTAAACGTGTGTGACAAGTATTCCAATGCCATACCGCATGCGGCGGTTCCTCGTCTAAATTAACACAATCCATGTGATACCATTCCAAACAATAGTCACATTGTATCCAAGTTCTATCAAAGCCTTTTTTAACTTCTGCATTGAAGCTACGATTACAAACACCGCATAGTGCGTCTAGATCGTTTTGCTTAGCGCTAGCGTTAGCCTTATTGCCTCGCAGCTTACGTTCATAATTAGTATAATCTTCCGCAGTACCTGAAAAGAGTTTAAACTGCCGTTTATTATACCACTTAGGTGGTCGATTAGGCGTTCCGACAGGAATTAACTTAATGTTAGGATCTTTAACTTCGACCACGCGATATAACCGTTCAAACTCTGGATGGAATTTGTTAGTAATACGTTTTGGATCTAACTTTTCGATCTTTTTCACAAGTACTAAGTCGCCAACAGCATACTTGCGGGTGCGCGCACGACGATCGAAATAAAATTTGTAACGCATTTGCGATTGCTCGATATGATATGCTGCTTCGCACCACGTACGTGTCATTTCTTCGAACAGTTTTGAAGCGTACGAATCTTGCGTAACTTGTGTTTGCAACGGATACATTTGATTGTCACCTGGTATATTTGGATCGCGACCATGTGTCATGAAAAACGGTGTCTCGCCTGTTGTTGCGTGTGGCGTAGTTCGATAAGCGAATAATGCGGCATTTAGAAGCGTATCCCAAGCCGCGTCATATTGTTCTGCCAGCGGTTTTAATATGCGTACCAACGTTTGATTCCAGCGTTCGACGAGTCCATTTGCTTGATGATGATACGGAGCCGAATATGCGACTCGTGAACCTACTTCAAACATTTCTTGTTTATATAATTCCGAAATGAATGCTGAGCCCTGGTCAGATAAAATAATTCGCGGTACGCCGTGACGCGGTATCCATTCATTTAATATTATATTTATAACCGTAACTGCGGTTTGATCTGCTGATGGATACGCTTCAGCCCATTTAGTAAAATAGTCAATTATACACAAGATATATTTGTTACCCGTTGGTGTTTCTGGTAACGGTCCGATAAAGTCAATGCCAACCATGCGAAACGGATAGATTGGCTGAATTGGTTGTAACGAATCTTTACGATTTGGTCCATGACGAAAGCGTTGACATGGTATACAGTGTTCGACAAAATCCGTGATATCGCGCATGCAGTTGGGCCAGAAAAACTTACGAGTTAACTTACTAAATAATTTTTTGGCGCCAATATGCCCACCGTATTTAGTACTATGATATTGTTCTAATAATGGCAAACGGAATATTTCTGGCACAACTACTTGCAATTCGTCAAAATCAATTCTTGCCGGACGTGTTGGTTTCGCAATATGAAATAATACTTCGCTAAATATTACGTAATACGGTTCATGGTCAAGAATCCATCTACGTTCAGATCGCCTGATGCCTTCTGGCATTTCCTGTGTTTCTAAATACTGTATCAGTACGCGTAACTTCGCGTCATTTCGCTGCGCTTCAACTAACTGCGCTTTTTCCCAGGGCGAATCTGCCGAATGATCTTCCATGAATACGTCCGGCACATATCGTCGTTCGTCATCAGCCGTGGTATCGTCAACTTCGATATTTGTTTGGTCAGCGTCATTCTGCTGCGGTGTATCAACTGTCACCTCATTACCTACCTCAGCGTCAGTTCGCTGCTGGCTATCTGCGAATGTAAATTGCTCAGGTGGTGGAGCTTGTACTTTACTTGGTGGCAGAGCAGCAGGAGCACGAACATAAGTATGATCGCTTCGATGTACTGGAGCGATGTGTTTTGATATATATTTCTCACGTGCTTTGGCGATGCTTAGCGCTGCTGCTTTTACTTTAATTTCCATATCCAGTGGTTCGTCATTAATCTCGGTTGGGTCAGCTGGTAGTATTGGCGGCCGAGACAAAGCGTCAGCCTTTGCATGAGCTGAGCCTTTGCGATAGACGATCTCATAATCATATTCCTGTATGCGTAGCGCAAACTTTGCTAAGCGTGTTGTTAATTGTGCTAAAGATCGTCGTTTATCAAGAATCTGTATTAGCGCCGAATGATCAGTAATTATAGTGGTATAATTGCCTAGCAGGTATGGTCTAAATTGTGTTAATGCTTTTACAACTGCTAAACATTCTTTCTCAGTAATAGCATATCGTGTCTCAGCATCAGTTAACTTACGACTACCGTAACAAATGACACGTTCTTTACCATCGTCAGATTTCTGCGCCAGGATATATCCAATACCGATGTCACTTGCATCTGTATAAAGTGTAAACGGCTTACTGAAATTAGGATATGCTAAAACAGGCGCTTCAGTTAAATGATCTTTTAATCTGTCAAATGCCTGTTGACATTCTAATGACCAACGATCTTTTATCTGTACGTTCTTAATTCGACCGTGTGTTAACTCATACAACGGATTTGCAATTGAGCTATAAGAACGAATAAATTGTCGATAATAACCGGTCAAACCTAAAAACGCACGCACTTCAGTTACTGTCTTAGGTACAGGACTATCACGAATAGCCTTAACTTTTTCCGGATTAGGTCGAATACCATCCTCTGAAATCTGATGTCCTAAAAACAATAACTTACTTTTAGCGAAGTCGCATTTACTTGGTTCGATCTTTAAACCAGCTTCGCGCAACCGTTGAAAGACTTGCGTGATGTCATACAGATGGTCCCAAAATCTACACGAATAGATGATGACATCGTCGAGGTAGCACAGACAAAATTCCATCAACATACCTGATAATACCATCTGCATCATGCGTTGGAATGTTGCCGGCGCATTGCAATGACCGAAGGGCATAGACGTAAATTCGAATAACCCTTCATGGCAAATAAATGCCGTCTTTTCTATATCGTCCTCATGCATTGGAACTTGCCAATAGCCTGAACGCAAATCAATTGTTGAAAAATATTTAGCGCCGCTTAATGCGTCGAGCGTCTCATCGATACGCGGTAGCGGAAAACGATCTTTACGCGTGATTGCGTTCAACGGTCGATAATCAATGCACACGCGATCTGTGCCATCTTTCTTCTTAGCCAACACAACCTGAAAAGCCCACGGACTTTTCGATGGGCGTATTACACCCTGCTCTAACATTTCGTTAATACTTTGGCTAAGTTTCTCACGCTTTGCAAACGGTACGCGATGAATGCGTTGCTGAATTGGAGCGTGCGGTTCAATTTCAATCCGATGTTTGACGCCAACTGTCGTGTGATTGATTGGCTCGTCAGATTTAGCGAATAAGTCACGATTATTATGTAATACCAGCTTAAGTAATGCTTGCTCATGATCATCAAGCGCTGTATCACTTAGATCTAATTTATCTGGTAGCTCGATATCTGACGAATGTATCAACTGATGCTCAAGCGATTGTTTGAATTGTTGCAATTTGTCATCGCGTTCAGTTCGTTTGAATGTGACGTTAAAATTCGCAATATTCGCTTTTTGTTGGTCAATATCGACATGAGATTTGTTGATGTTGTCAGCTGTTAGTGCCGTTGCATGATCAATAGCTGTATCGCGATCGAGTATTACAACTGTTGATTCGATTTCATCTGTAATCTGACCCATTTTAGTTAAGCCGTGAATTCGGCTAGGATGATCACTAACGTTACTTACCGGGATCAGAAAACTTTGATCAGTTACTTTGACAAGCGCTCGCGGAGCCATCAACGGATCGTTGCGTTGAGATGGTGATTCAGGCTCAAACAGTAATTCAGTACCATCTGGTATTGCTTCTGGTGCTTTTATGCGAACGAATTGTGTTGTTCGAGCTGGTATTTCGACAGAATGAATTACTTCGCAAACTTGCAAAACGCGCTTTTTAATACTTTCAGTTGCTTCCGTTAATTCAGGTGGCGCCCATGACCAAGATGGTATTGTTGTATCGCGATATTTGACGCTCATCGAAAAATAGTCAATAGTTAATCGAAATACCTGTAACGTGTCATCGCCGAACATAAGCATGTTTGTAATATCTGGTACGGCGTGTACTTTAATTGGCGCAGTCACTAGTCCGATTGTAACGTGCATGATGATTGACCCGATCGATTCTGTCGAACCACCTGCTGTGAATCCGTAACAATCGACACGATCGTTTTGGTCGATGTCATGTGATTTGAAATATTCCTTCCACACATCTTCGCGCATGAGCGTTAGTTCAGCTCCTGTATCGACTAAACCTACAACTGTATAATCATCGATATGCGCTTCGACAAAGAATCGTGAAGATTTACCTGAAAAATGACAAACCTCTTCCACAGTCTTTTTCTGATGAGGTGTAAAACCTGCGTCGACCATAACTGCTGGTGTCGCATCACTACGTTTACGTATTGCGAGCTGTTGTGCAATTGTTACCGATTTCTTTGGTGTAGTTGCTTGCGCCTCGACAGTTGTTGTATTTTGACACGTTTGTGATTGACTTTGTTAATCATTTGTTGAAGATCGCAATTGAGCATTACTTAACGAACGTTGTGTATTTGCGATTTGAGTATTTTTCGAAGCCGTTACTTCGGCTGGCGTATTGTTTTGTCGCACATCTTGTGAACTTGAAAAGTTAATCAATGGTGTTGGCGTAATCAATGGTGGCGGTGGATTACGATTCAATTGCGTACTTTGTGTCATAATCGATGTCATACGCCGAACTGAATTGCGATCAGCATCGTTCCTGTTGTTAAAACGGAACCAACAGTTCTCTGGTCGATGTCCACGCTTGTTACAGATCGAACAAACTGGCACTTGTTGTTGCTGAACCGCATTAGCATACGAATTTGTGGCATTTTGTTGCCGCATGTTTGAATGGGCGTTATTATACCCGGATGACTGTTGTTGAGATTGACGTTGCGGGCAATAACGCTGTATATGTCCAGTGTTATTACAAGAATAACAGGTCATGTTTGTCATTGCTTGTTGTTGAGCAGGCGTGAAATTTACGTTTGGTGTTTTCACAGGTCGATTTTGGCCAAAATCGTATTTTTCGAGCCGTAATTCGGCTGAGGCTGATTCGAGCCGGAATTTTGTTGTTGATTCTGTCTCACGGCACCTGTACCATTGTTTTGCTGCATTGGTTTTTGACCTGCCTGCTCGTTTTGAGATTTCGACTTGTTCGGTGGCTGAATCGGATTTTGCTCATTTCGCATATTTAGCGTTTCTTCGATTTTGCTAGCGCGTGTCTTGAGTTCGTGAAACGATTCGTCACCGCCGCTGGTTAATTTGTGAAATATTGCAGATTTCACGTTCGCTAAAAATGTATTTCGCAATAATTCTTGTGATTCGAGCTCATTCAGACACTTGCGATGAATGTATCTTTGCCAATAACAGTATAATTCTTCAGCAAATGCGTTTACATCGCCTTTTTGTTGAATGCTCTGAAACTTAGTAAGATGGTTAGTAAATGTAGTTGCATGCGAAAAACGTTTTTTGAAATGTGCAACCACGACGTCATAGTCATCTTGCGTAAACGGCCGTGTCGGATGTTCGACATATTGCAAGTAATTGTCTGCAGCTGAATTTTCAGCTATTTTATTGCGAAACCATTTCCATTTATCTTTTTGTGATGTTATTTCACGCTCCTCGAGCTGACGATTGAATTTATTGAACCACCGATCGAAATCTGTTTCACCTGTGTATGACTCTATAACTAATGGTTCGTTAGTAATAGCATGCACAATGATTGGTGGAATGTTACTCTGCAAATTAATTTGGGCGTTACTCTGCCCGTTATCGTTTTGAAATTGTGGCGTAGGTATTTTATCCTGTGCGTCAGGCGAATGCAAAACTTGTGACAATTCGTTGTTATCTAAATCAAGTAACGACGCATGATCGCCGTTAGCACGTGGTGTCGATATACGTATTGACTTAACGCGTGTTTCAGCGTGTTGAGTGTTGTCACGATCGAAATTTGGCATTAAAAGTTTATGTTGCGTATCTTCGTAAACTGTAATACGATTTTTGACAACTGCGATATCAGTTCGCAAAGCTTCGATATTCACCCGCGTCTTTTGAGGGCCCTCGCTCAACCCTTTTTGAATTTTGTCAATTTTATGGTCAATTTTGCGTTCGACACGTTGGACATTTTGTGTCAGATTCAATTGAACGTTAGTAACATTTTCCTGTACATCATGCACTTTGTGCTGCACGGTATAAACATCTTGCTGTACAGCTTTAACGTCTTGTTGAATGTTTTGTTGAACTTTAGCTACATTTTGGTTAACTAAGTCTGTATTTGCGAATTTTGCTTCTCAACCCGCTGCAGTAAGTCGTAAATGCGACTGAATTGTGTTGTATCATCAGAAACAACAGGCGGTTGGGTTGAGCTAGCATTTGGTGCGATATTAACAGCCTGTATTGCTGTTTCAGGGTCATTGACAACAGTTATATCTGACACAGTACTATTAGCTAAGTCAAATTCAGGATTTTCAAGCCGCTGAGTATAATGCTCAGTAAAATCATCGGCCGGAGGCTGATAGTCAGTAATTTGGTCAAAATCAGATGCCGATTGTACTCTGCCGATAGCAGAATTCCGTGTAGTACGCTGGCTCATGGTAGTAAACTGATGT